>OMNM01037440.1:0-31795 GCA_900302745.1 Parablennius parvicornis | reverse complement strand
ATCACAGCCCCCTTTTTTTTTCTGCTGGCAGCCTGCCGTCCGACTTGGCAGACACACACTCGCAAGGGGTATGCAGTGCACGTGTGTGTGTGTGTATGTGTGTGTGTGTGTGTGTGTGTGTGTGTGTGCGTGTGTGCGTGTGTGTGTGTGTGTGTGTGTGTGAGGTGCAGATTAAATTCTCAGTATGATCAGCTTCCACATAAAGTGGCGAGAGAAACAGCCCACAGCATCTTCCATCCTCTTCCTCTGGTAAAGAGGAAGGCCTGTGTTTGACGACGGCCGCACGATAAGATGGAAAACCATGGATGAATTCTCACAAGCTGACCACACGTTGTGCATACACTCTTTTTTAACAGTCCAGATGTTTCAAGCAAGCTGCTGCTGCAGGTTTTTAATGTGTATTTGAAAGGTTTGCTAAGTTCTGAGTGTGAGATGTGAAAGCATGCGTCAAAGCGCAGTACTGCGTGTGCAAACATCAGCTGCATTTAGAAAAATGAGGCAAACATGAGATCCACCAGTTTTTAAAGAGTACACTACTTAAATTTTATGTTTTTGTTTGATCTAAAACATGTGAATCCTACATTTCCATCATGCTACCATTCATTGTGTTTCATGAAACTCTGCAGCTCTGTATATTTCCCTCCTTCTACTCCTTCTGCGTCCTTCAGAGGTTGTCCATGAAGAGTGATGGCATCACTGCCCATCCCACTTTGAAGGCTCCTCATAACTAATGCGTGCTTTATTTCCTAGACGAGAAAATATCTAGTGGTCGGATCCTATTCAACTTGGTGTCATCAACTGACGAGGTGGAATTCTGAGACGTAAATACTTGAAGAAATTCAATAGCAGATCTACTTTTCTGGCTCCATCACAACTTGAGTATTTTCTGTTCGTGTGCCAGCTGATCCTGTTAAGGTTGCTTAGTGACAGGAGTTTCACCGCGTGATGCAACTGTGACGGCAGAAATCCTCTGGAGACTCGACCTTCTTGTCAGGGCTTCAGCGTTCGAAGGCCACAGTGCCTTTTGAAGCGCTTCAGTATTTTTAGTTTCTTAATTTCTGATACCGACAGAGACGATGACAGGATGGCATCAACATTACGTCATCTTCAGATACTTTTTTTCTCTCAGTGATGACCTAATGAGTTCTTCAGTTCAATTTATTTGTGACATTGTGAAGGAAGTTAAGGACACTTTATGTCTTTCTCAAGTGTGTTTGTGCTTGTGTTTGACTTCACTGGTCCACATTAAAACCATCTCCTAAAACAGAACTCTGAAACAGGCTTCTGTGATATTGCTTGATAAGACTTTGTCAACTTCCTTGACACTGATATGTTCTGGTCTAAATGAGACAGATTGTGGCGTATAAAACACAGAAACACACCTTGGTATTCTGTGCTTAGTTGGTTTAATTTGTGCTGCTTCAAACTTTTCAACTTCTCAACATCTGATGTAAACTGAAGGCTCTGACGACCAAAATCTGATGAAGAACTCTGTATTGTGGCTCTATTGGAGCTGACCAAAATATATTACAAATTGATATCATTGCCATATCAACACATTGATACGATATGCGTGATATAGTATCTGTCTGAGCACTGTTTGTTGATGCTCTAAGAGACTAAAGGAAATATTTTTTAAATGCGTAAAAAAAAGTATTTCTGATAATCTCGAGTCATTCATAAAAGAATGTGCATTTGTGCAACTGTCATTTGGAAGAACAAACTCAAAGCATAAATATAACAACATCATTGTCTTAAGTTTGTATTCATCACGAATCTCATTGTTTTTAAAATACTCAACATTATTACAGGTCAGCCCAATATGATGCAAACTTATTTGCGCCATTTGTTCCGATTTCTTCCAATCTAACTCTGGTAGTTAGATCACATCACATCATATTATAGGACAGTATTACTCTATAGTGTACTGAGTGTTGCGACGGGATCACATGGAATGTTTTAGGAGTGTTGTGAGAATTATCCCATTTTAAAGATATTTTCAGATTTTGTAATATTTCTATTTTTTCATTACTACTGCCTTTAAAAATCAAGAACTGAAAAATAAATTTTTGAAATAGTCTTTAATGACATTGAGAAATTCAAGGAAAACCTTACAAATGGTTAAAATATTTTGGTGAATGATAAGTGTGACAAATAGTGGTGTCCAGTATCCAACAGCTGAAGTGTGTGACCCTAATAGGATGCTAATAGTCACATTTTAAGGTTCTGGATGTGAGACACGCCTGTTGAATCTCTCTACATTTAGTTTAATCGGAAGAGGAAATCCGTTCCTTGCCTTTCATGCACACCAGTAATCAAACAGCAGCTCCAAACTGATGAGTTCCTCTAAACAAGGAAATCACACCAGTAGGAATGAAATGAATCCAAAGTATCAGGAGTGAAAACAGCACAGATGTTCGTGTTGTTGCCCTCCACTTATGACCCCTCAGAGTTTCGGTGTGTTTGGGGCTTTTAAAACTACATATTCTCTCAAGAAGTGTTCAATAAAACACTTCAGCTGATCTTCACACTTCCAGTTTTTTACTAAAAGGTATTCAGGAGAAGTCCTAAGGTTGCTGAGGAATAACGGAGCTCCTGAGAGAAATGTGAAATGACTAACAGGCTTCATCATATTAGCGTCATCTTTCTGCCGCTGTCCTCTCCTTTCACTGCTCTAAATGCATTTCATGTTACAAAGTGAGCTTTGCCATTATTGTCGAGCAGCTTTGAGCCTGACAAATGGCAACAAAGAGCTCGCTATTAACACAGTAATCCCAAGATGGGGTTCTGCGGATGTGTTTTGACCATTCATTGGAGCTTGCAAATCATTCAGCTCATTTGAGAGTAAGAGATTACTGAAATTGATTTCTATTTAGAAATCCAGTCAAAAGAAGAAGAAAACTGCTTGAGGTACGAATGTCACAGGTGTTATCATGAAGAAAACCCTTGTTACCTCCAGAGCTGAGCGAGCTGAGCGTCGTGTGGGGGAGATGGAAGCAGGTTCAGATGATGTCATTGTGTCTGCTGTTGAAAGAGGATAACTGGTAACAGAAGTTTTCACCAGGTTGATAGAGATCAGCTGGCTGCAGCAGCCACATGTGACCTGGCCTGAACAAATGTGCTGTAGTTTCTATAAAGCTGCGCAGCAGACAGGTGGGGTCAAGGAAATGGGATTACTTGTGTGGAGGAGAAGTCATATTCAGCGTAACTTCACAGGAAGATGTATTTCAATACATTCACTTCAAAAGCTGCTGCTGGAAACCAGATTGCTCCCCCCTTTGCTCGTTTAGAGTCGGTCAAGAGAAGTGATCCAACTTCCACTTCGGTGTGAAGAAGTCATGGATTAAGTGCAGTATTTCTCATCAGAGTCGTGCAAACTCAATGCAATTCCTCCCGTCCGAAAGAGGCAGTTTCAGGCAGAATTTGTGTATCTATAACTGCATCAATTTATCCAGGCGCTCTGTTTCTCTGTGATCTCCACAGAGTGGAGATTGAATTGGATGCGTTGGCGCCGGCTCGCCATGGTCGGCATTAGTATGAAGGTCACCGTCTAATGGGGCAGACAAGCTAAATGTTGCCGGTCGACGCGAGAAAAACTCCCTCTCTGGAAAGAAGCGGCTCCCTCAGAAGCCTGCCTGTCAATAGCTGAACAGAAAAGTTGACATTATCCTCCAGGCAGCTTCAGCCTGCACTTCACTCATGACTTGTAAATATCCCCTTGCAGGAGAAACTGCTCAGAAACACTGTGTGGCTAAGCTGATCGCTGCGTGGTGGAGAGCATTAGCTATGAAACGAGAGGTGATAATCACAGCATCCTTCAATGGATACGTTCATTTGCCTTTTTTCCTGCTTTATTGGTATTATGGTAGGTGGAAGTTGAAGAAGACCATTTAGTGCTATTAGTGATTTTTACAAACACCTGAGTATTTCATTTAGGTGGATATACAAAAACTGAACAAACACTGCTTAAGACATTTCTTTTATTCCATGAGGAGAGCTTTTCTCAAACTTGAAGTTTTAATATGTGTGAGATTTCTTTTGGTTTTCACTTCATTAACATCATTATTTTTGTTACAATTTCAAACATTTTACAGTCTTAATACAAGTCAGAGGTATATCTAACTGTCCTTCTCATTGTCCAATATGGAAAAAAATAATGAAAGACATAATGAAATTACTAATGTGAGATTTCTAGACATTTGCCAGTATTTTTCAATTATTTGTTCACTGGATTTGTTTGACTTTTTGCTCTGTTTGCAGCCGTTATTCATGTGAATTATGAGAAGAGGGTGTTCAAGCTCACGTTGTCATGAAAGAACTCAACTGAAAATAGCATAAATCATCCTGAAGAGGCAGATCCAGCCCCACCTCTGCTTCCTCATTGTAAATTAAACCAAATTTCAGATGTAACACAAACACAGAAAGTAGTGTGTGTGTGTGTGTGTGTGTGTGTGTGTGTGTGTGTGTGTGTGTGTGTGTTTTCGTGTGTGTGTCATATGGTTATGAATATTTGATTTGAACTACAACAATGGAAAACTGTTATAGTGTTTGTGAATGTGGTTTGTGTATGTTTTATATATGTATCTCTATTAATGTCCTCTAAGTATTAAGTTACTAACAATTGGCATTAACACACTGATAGTAAATGTCAAACCAGTGCAGGGCTTGTTAAATAAGCCCTGTTTTCATCACAACAATCTGCTAAAAGCAATATTGTTTCTCAGTTTTTGTTAAAAAAAAAATAGTTTGAAGGCAAAATTTTGTAATTATGACTGTACACACACAAAAGTGAGAAATACTTTATTCACATGTTAGTTAGTGGTTTGTTTCATGTAATGTTGAGATCAGTAAGGTTCAATCACTCAAGCTCCTTCACGCTATGGATCCAAACAGTATCAGTAAGTGACAAAAGTGTGTCCACATATGCAGATGATGGTGTGGTAAATGTTAGTAAATCTTCATTTCCATCAGCACAGACACTCTGATAGCCTTCATTATTACCATTCTACTTGCACATCTGCTTAAAAAAATATTCACAAGTAGTGCACTTTTAAAAAAAAAGTTCTATTTGCCCTGTTTACACAAAAATGAAAACATTGCACTTCAAAAAGACGCATGAAGGTTGATACAGGAAGCATGAATGGGCAAAACGCAGCAACATTTTATTGTTTCCACCTGAAAGGTAAACAGTCTTAGTTCACAGTATATAAACGTTGCAGTTCAAGAACGAGACACTTTGCTTCAACAGATCTGCTTCAGTGAGGATAAAGGCACCGAAAACAAATATTTAAACTCTGAATTCATGACAGTGTTGTGCTCATTGTCTTAACTGCAACTCGGGTCATTGGGTTATACCGCTGTATTTCTATTTTGAGTTCGGTTGACCTCTACACAAGCTTATATAAACATACAGTCATGTCATTACTGTCAAAGTCAAACATTGTGACCACATTTAAGTTGCATTTCAAAAATATACGGTACACCTATACGGACGGAGGGATACATTTCTGATCCCGTAGTCCGAAATGGTTTTCTCCTTGTTCGACTTATAAGGGAAAATCTTTCAGTTTACTTTAAGGCCCAACGTTGCTATTTGCTTGAGAGCAAATGAGTCTGAATCTGCCAGCGTCTGGCAGTGACAGATGGTGGAAAGAGTGAAAGTCTGATTGAAAAATCACTTCCAAACAGCTTCTCCTCGTCAGTGCAGACAAAGAAAGAGACAGCCAGAGACAGAACAGAACACATACAGGACCCGGACATGAGGGCTCAATACCACAGATACCGAAATAACATTCCTGTTGCCTTCGAAGGAATTTGATCCAGAGGACACAGTTTGGTCAGCAGTTTTGAAGAAAGAGCTAAATATAAATATATTCTTCTGCCTGATCTATTCACAATGAAGTAAATTTTAAATTTATCTCAAAGCTGACTTTCGCCTGGTTTGATGTTGAGGAAAAGAAGACAGAACTGAGAGTTTCCTCTTGCTGCTTCTTTACTTGTCATTCAAGGTGTCGTGTCATTTGGTCTCTGCTGTTTGGAAGTTACGATGTTGTGTATTGATGGTTCACATGTTTGAGGCATTGAGGTCGACCATCGTTCATTTGCTGAGTTTGGAGGTTTGGTTTCCACAGTTGATGTCAGCTTGTCATTAAAATCATTATTTTCTTGAGAAATGGTTCATTATTGGCCCAACAGAACCAGACTCAGAAGTGGAGGCCTTCTGGGGGTCAGAAGAGGAGAAAAGACATATTATAGAGAGGGATTCAGACCCTGGTTCTGATAATGGGTATATTCAGTATTTACCACTTTTAGACATCACAGAATCATAAGATCATCTGGAGGCCAGAACTGATGTAGAAAAAGACCTAAAAGAGGAAAAATAAAAAGCCTGAATCCCATTTATGACTTCAGAGATGAAATTACACAAACATTACTATCATGTTTCACACACAAAGCTATCATGCAATCATTCCCAATACTTTATTCGTCCATCTGAGGCCGATGCTCATGTCTGTCTGAGGTGATGTTATACAGTAAATCGAGCACACATTAAAGAAGAGCAGCGAGGAGATCAGCCGACGTGTTTACAGCCCGTGTTGTCACACTTCTTAGATTTGACACACCACATGGGAAGTAATGCTGCCAGCACAACGCTGCAATCCATCCTTCTTGTGTTTCCTCCCGCGTGATCGCCATCCCCAGTCAGCAGACTTTGTTTACAGAAAATGTAATATGTCCCGAATAACAATCACTCAAAGAATAGACAGGAGTTACGTAACATATTATAGGTGGAAGCATGCAGGTCCCAGTGCAGCGTTTGAGAGTTTGAATAGTTTGTTTGGATTAATCTGGTGGCAGCCGTGTTTTCTCTCTGGGTGTGTATCGAGGAGAAGCATTTCAAGTCAACTGAAGCTTGTGCACCAACAGATGAAATCTTGAACACAATCAATAGTCATGATGGGAGAAAAAAAAGGCTGGAAAACAAGAAAAGAAGCAGTTTATGGATTGTGAGTCAAGTCAAAAAAGCTAACATCAAAGCAGATTGGATCATTTACAGACAGAATTTGGCAGGAGGGCCTCGGCAGTTGTGGATACAATATGAATCCATGCTGCACGCTGAAGATTCAGAGGGGATGGTGATGAAAACCCTCGAGGGTCCAAACCAGAACCCAGCAGAGACGCGGCATCGCCAGGGAAAAAAAGAAAGAACTGAACTCACAAAGCAGAGGATGCTGCTGCAAGCATGACTTGAACATTAGTCAAACATTTGAGAAAAATGAGCCTGTTTGTTTGTTTTTGGTGGAGGAATCTCATGTCTGTGTGTTTCACACAGAGCTGCAGTTCGACACGGCAAGGCAACGCTTTTATCAATAAACAACAACAAACAACAGCACCCACTAGTGGCCCAGCGTGCTACTACATCACCCATGTAAACATACATAATTTTCAAAACTTTGCAACATAAATGCAAGTTTTTCTAAAATGATGGCAAACAATGGCAAAACTGATATGATTTGAATTGACAATGTTATCATGGGCCAAATTAAAGTGCTTTACAGCTTCATTATTACACACAACACTTTTCTAACTCATGGATTTATCAAGAGTATTTTCTGAAGTCTTACTAAACGAAAAGACCATGTCTAAGATTTCACTTTGACATAGAGATGGGGGATTGAATCTGGGATTGAAGGATTCCATCCACACAAAGATGGTGACTTTAATGGCTGCCATCGTGGCTGATGTCTTTTTGGGGAAAAACTCTGAAACACTGATGTCAACAAAAGAGGATTGCGGGGTTATTAACCTTGTTCTGGCTTTTCCAGCACAAACCTCTGTTCTTCCTCTGTTGGGACCAACAGCAGGAAACATAGAGCAGCAAACACATCATCCTGGGTGTTCACTGTCTTTCTGTGTGAGAGAACCACTACTTGTATTAATAGTTCAGTGATTTTAGTGTTTTCATGTCATTTATGTGTTTCTGGGAACCTTTTTGCATTTTCCTTGATTTCCAGGGCAAAAGACAGTCAGGAGAATTAATTAAAATGTGGTGACCTTGAGGTCTTACCGGCCCGTCACCACCATCCTGAAGTTCTCTAATTTCTCGACCTGCTATCTGCTCTCTCTCAACTTACCAGATAGAGTCTGAGTGCAGATTTTTCTCTCCTTAAACTCTTCACACTTTCACGGCACCTAATTGTAGGTTAGCAAGGAATTTCCAGCCCTCTTAACACTTTGGCTCATTTTAGTTTAGTGTTGATGTTGAGGTTAAACTAATTGGGTTTAGAGGTGAGTGGTGTACTTATTAACAGGCCAACGCTCCTCACTGCTCTCAACGACACCCTAACGACACCCCAGTCCCCACTTTTATTTTTTCCCTGCTCTCTCCTTTAATATGTATGCAGAACAGATGGAAGCTGAGGTTGTGGATGGCAGACTCATCATCAGTGCCAGTTATCTGTGCAGTAAGAGTAGGAGCCGTCACATCTCCAAACAGACCCCCTCTCCCCGCCTTTGTGCCTGATCTTACAGTCTCCAATCATATTCGTGCTCCTCCAGCGACGCGCCCGTGCTCTTGATACGGCAGACGCGGGCAGATCTCCACACTCAAATGGCAGATTTTCTGGTAATTTGTTTACCAGCTCCACATCTTCCCTACTTGAATTAGCAAGCTGAATAAGACAAAGTGTTAGAAGTCAAGGTTATCCGGAGCTAGCGCTGAAGCTATCATTTCAATTAGAAGCATACTGGTTGAACTACATTTGACCTCAATCAGAGGAAACTAATCTGATTTGACAGAACCATGTTTTTTTATTCTAAAAAAAACAGAGAGACCTTAAAAAGGGGAAATCAATTACCTGCATTTATTTATTTATTTATTTTGTATGGAGGCATGGTGAGTGTTTGATTCCTGAGAGACGAGCACACAACAAATTAAATTCAAATTAAAGAAAGACGGAAATGTGCTGAAGACCTAAAGCCTTGGGCAGTTGCAGAGTAATAAGACATTTTAGTTCTAACAATAAAATGAGTTTTTTTTCTGTTTTATTAAGTCAAAAGCAGAAATGGTATCTGAAAATGATCCTGAGCTTTCTTTGCATACTGATCATGACGGATATGAAGTTGCACATGAATCCGCTTCATCTTTCCAGGATGTGCACCTATACAAAACCAATAATGCTGAGCACAGGGCCTTTGTATTTTTAGACTGAAATTCACTACTGCTCTCCTTCAAGTGCCTTTGTGTTCATTATCCTTCTCCACAGTGGAAATGGAGTTTATATACTCTGCCATCAGCACTTCTCCCACCAGTAAGTGCTTCGCGGGAAGGGTCTTTCACTCAAAACCTGTGCAAAACGGCTGGTTTTAAGAGTGCGTCCACATTTCTCTGTAAACTAATTACCAGCAGGCACTGCTACACAAAGGCAGCAGTTGTTTTGTGACATTGGTGACGTCAACATAGCCTTTACCAAAGCGCTCATTGAACATGTGTGGAGACATGCTGCAGAAGCGACGAGGTTGAACCTGCTGTGAAGCCGGACTCATCCCGGAAAACACTATCAAATGATCTGAATATGCATTATGGCAAAGACACACACAGATTGCATCCAAGTAAGCGTACAGTTGTGAACAGCTACTCTGGCACACGTTCAGATATGCTTTGCATTACATGCAGTGGCATGTGATTAGAGCTTTCTAACTCTGAGAGAATGAGGGAAGTTTAAGGGAGTCGGCGACATATTGCACAGTGGCCTCAGCACATATCCCTGCTAAAAATATGTGATATAACAATCACAGGACAGGGAAGACGAATGATAAACAGGAGAGCAATCATACGTAACACGGTTTGCAAACCATCGCCAGGGTCGACTGTCTGAAGCGCTTTAGTTGGAGATAAAATGTTTTTTTAATCAGTAGCAGGAATTTTCAGAAAATGTCACAGTTAATGAGGAGCAAAGAGTTTGGACATGAACATAGTATCATGCCAATAGATTGTGCAACATAATTTGGGCGATGATCTCTCATAAAGTCAAAGTTGCAGAAAAAACAATATCAACAGAAGAGATTCAATTAATTAGCTAATTAGTTAATTATTTCAATTAGATTCAATTCCATTTCAATTCCATTTCAATTCCATTTCAATTCCATTTCAATTCCATTTCAATTACAGTAACATCAGGAAGAACCAACAATTCCATGTGAGAAAATCCAGAGAGATGGTGGAAAGAAAGAAACTACTTTAACAGGAAGAAATCTGCAGAACCAGACTCAGAGGTGAAGAAACCTGCAGAACCAGACAGAGGTGGAGACTTTCTGCTGTTATGGTTGGGATGAGGGGGTAGAGGAGAGGAAAGTATAGGACAGAGACAGACAGCAACAAGCAAGACATGAATCCATTCAATTACATAAGAAGTACAACACAGAAAACACCACAAATGAAAATCAATTAAGGAGGTAACTCAGAAAACGTCTCACACCACGACAACAACACTATTTCTTGAAAAGAAGGTTAAAATCCGCCCAGGAGTTACAAAACAGAGGCAATCATAAACAATGCTAACATTTTTAGAAAGTGGAAAACAAATCAGATTTTTTAAATAAACATTTTGTCCTGAAAGTTAATTTGTTGGAAGCACGGTATGGATACTGTGATCACTAACAACAACCAAACTGAGATGCTGAAAGACTGCGCTGGGCTTTCTCCACAACTGAAGCTTTTATTCCTGGTCTGTAGTGCCTAGTGTCTCTTAAAAGTGGGAAGAGCTGAAGTAAACTGCTGCAGAATACACAGTCCAACACAGTTCTGTGAGAAGCCCAATGGCTTTACACAGTATTAGAAAAGTGGTAATAAATCTTTGTGTGATTGGTGAATCTTCAAGGTAACAGTTTATAGGTGAAGTACTTGACATGGTTGGGATTTTCTCTCTTTGTCTGTGTCAGTTGTCATTGCTTCTCTGAAATTGGTCCATGAGGACAAAGAACACTGTTATTCAGAAACACAAACACAAAGACATCAATGCCACACACTTGAGTGTTTATCTACCAAACATCATAATGTGATCACATTACTCGAATATATACTGGATATTAATACCTCTGGGGGAAAGACAGCCTGGTGTATATATTCATTATTGTACAGTCCTTGGGAACCTATTTTCAGCCAGTAGGCATGTTTGCTGAGATGGAAAGAAGTTGGCAACACTTAGCGTATCATCCTTCATTGAGGGCAACTCAAGCGTGTGATGTGTCAGTGACTCTTTTTATGCCCTTACCAGCAAAGAACACGTTCCTCTGTGGAGGCACTTCCCCTTCACTTGTTCTTCCCAGTTTACGATGATTTCCTACTAAGGAGGGCACTTTTACTAGCCTTATTTAAATAGATGTAAAAAACCGCACTGGGCTTTTATAAGGTTGGGCGTTCTCATCGCTCGTCTCTTTGTGAGAGAAGTAAGAATAATACTCTCTTGTCACTGATGCAGAGTTCAACCTTGTGTTAAACCTCTAGTTTTACATTTCTATAAACAAAAAGTCCTTGGGAACATTTTCCTGGGTTCAAGATGCAATAAATGTGCCTTTAGAAAGCAGCATGGGTCGTATAAGAACAACAGAACAGAAAGAAATCATCAAAATTCAATGGAAGCCAAGCGGTCTTGTTCACCCAGCAGGTTCGGATCAATGAGAGCTTCTCACAAATGTTTTAATGATTGTGGAACTGGTAAACAAGTTAACCAAGAAAGGACTTTATTTCATCGATAAACTCCCTTTAGTTCAAGAGCCATATTTAGTCCAACCATCAAGACAAATGGAGAAATATGACAGAATTATTCACTTTAATTCACCATTTTCGTGCGAAGTCTGTCATAAACAACTTTAAAGTTTCTCCAAAATTGGTGCAATCTGCATCTTTAATGCTACTAAAATAGAACAACCTTAAATGGTAAACTAGGTACAACAATTCCTTTTATTGAAAATTGCAGGTTAGGCCTGTCTTGTTATTTCTATATTTTGCAAAGTGACCTCAGGCCAGATTGAACCCTCTTTTGGGCCAGTTTAGGCACTCAGGTTTCATGTCTGACACTCCTGGGTCCAGTTGAGAAGACAACTGGACCCATTTCTTATTTGGAGGAAATTAAAATTTCATCTCTACTTTATTCCTGTAGAACCTCATAACCTGAGCTGGTTTTGGTTCGCTCTTATGCACAGGAATTTCTTTTATACTGATGATGAATTTCTCGCTGGGCCACATGAACTACAGCCACAACAGAATCAGGCTGGAAACTGAAAGTTGCTTTCTCATTGGTCTTCTTCAGCACTTGACACACCAAGAAAGACAATCGCAGCCCACGATAGTGGAAACGTTTAAAGATTTTTTTTCACATAATTAGCATCAAGAAAAGACATTGGAATCACGGAGTGGTAAGATTGTCTTTGTACAGCTCTAAAACTCAAAAAAAGAATGCAGTACTTCCAGAGTGAATATTTTGCCAAGCTTAGTAGCTTCAGAAGCTTTTCTTACAAATAACTTACTCTATTAACAGTTTCAATAATACAGCAATTTCAGGAAAGCACTGTTGGAATTCCGTGATAAAAGTTAAGTCAAAGTGTAATTTGTTTTGTTGATTTCTTTGTAATTTTTGTCATTGTTGCTTTGTTAGCGTTACATAAGCAAGGCAAGAATAAAAACACATTTTATTGCGAAACTAACAAATACGTACAATCACCTACTTGTAAATTGAAACAGACAGGAAGTCCCACTTTTGCCATTTTTTTTTTGCATTTTTCAAGTGAAATGACAAGGAGGACATTAACTTTACTTGTTATCTATTGAGCGATGATCGCAGCGTTTCAGGAACAGTAATCACACAGTGCTGCCAGCCGAGCCGAGCTGTCACTGATGCAACAGTTAAAACATCAAAATCATATATTTCATCACCGTTACTAGAAGCACCATGTGAAGATATTATAGTTTTCAATTCATTTTTTAACATTTCACAGTATTTCTAACCAAGAGGTATCAATAAAAAAAGCATAATGTTGAAATTGTTTTTTTTCTTCAACTTATTCATGATATTCAATTAAATAGACATTTACGATAAGCCGATGGTTAAGAAAAAGACTTTAGTTGTTGTCATAGATTTTAGCTTCTGCTTTAAAAGGTTTGTTTAGCAAGATGCTGACCAACTTAGAATAACTGAAAACAATTTATAAAGTCATCATGAACAGGATTTGATGTGATGGAGATTAAAACACCATCTTTTGAGGACGAAGTGATTTGAAATAATATGATTTTCAAACAGAAATCTGAAATCCAAGCAGACTGATTGTGCTACAGTGTTAATAGATCACCCAAGTAAAGAGCTTTATACATGTATGTACATCCTATATAGTTTGAATGGATGCTAAGTGTGATTTCCAGCACTATCTACAAAATCCTGTTGTTTACCTCGGATTTCTATTTGCTTGGCAGCATTGTGTGGAGCTCCATTAATTTTCAAATCCTACTCTCGAATAAGAGCATGAATGTCTTCAGATAGTGAGCAGAAAGGAAAATGAGTCACTGCACTGGTCCGCCGGTTGTTTTTGTTGCCTAATTTATTCTTTCTCCGTGTTCTCTCTGTGTCTTCTCATATCTCTGCAGCTTTCTGTGCTGAGGAAATGAAATATTTTAGCTAAATGACTTTATTTGCCTTAGCGCTGTCAGTCTGAATTATCAGCTTTCTTAAATTGAGTTTAGCAGTGGTGGCTTTGTGAGCATTACACTGTGTCTTGGCCCACAGCCAGCACACTGCTGGTAAATATATTTAAATCAGTACTAAGCTGCTTAAAATATTCACATTTCACTCATAGCTGGTTTATAGAAATTTTAAACTATCTCAAGCTGGCAAAATCAGTTACATGGGTTTAATATTTATATATATCATTTGACTATTTTGGGGAACAAAGAGCAGACACTGGTGAGCTGTGGTGAGGCGTTAAGCCCTCAAGCTCTGTGTGTTTCTCTGATATGGCTCAGCTCTCTATCGTCATGCCACCATCCTCTTGGGCTCATGATACTAAAGATGGTTAATACACCACATGAAATGATTGTTGTGAATTCGTGCTGCTTCCCTGCAGATTAACCTCTGTTGTTTGGAAGCAGTAAGGCATGCATGTGGATGTAATTAGCTGAGTTATAGATGCTGACTGAGGCTGGAGCTGGAGGTGACCTCTCGTGCCAGAGACGCTCTGTTCCCGCTGTCCTGGAGCTCACGGAGGACACGAGTGACCAGATCCATTCCCTGGACGGATCACTCTGACAGTAACACGAGCCAGGAAGTCTCATGACACGCCATCCTCTCATTGTGGTATCCTCATGGTTTGTCCTAGAGTCCAGTCACTGAGTACTTAAAGCTACATCCTGGCACCATGATGACTTTGTGCCCTTGAGGGCAATGGCTGAAGTAAATTACTTTTTTTGCTGATTTAGACTCACCTCTGCTTATTTTGATTGTTATGACTATTTTTAGTTCACTAAACAGCAAAATATCATTCCAATGATTCAGTGAAACTTTTGGCTTTTGTTAAAACTAATTGGTTGTCACGACTGTCGGGGCCTGATTTACAAACATCCTGCACATAGCGTGCTAAATTGTATGCTTGTACAATAAATTGCATTAAACAACTAATTGACTATAAGAATAAGAGCGACAACACATGCATACAGCAGTATTCAGGGCTTGGATGAAGCCCTGAACTCCCACACAGCTGGACGTGTCAGTGGACATTATTCAGCATGTGGGAGCATCACAGCAAATAAATCTGGATTGCTCAACACTGAAAATATGATAAAGTCTGCATATAAAAGTTGCGATTAGCCAGTTGCATCCAAGCACTTTAACAACAGCATCTCTGCTGAAGGCTGTCAGTTTTCAGACATTGCTGTTATGGTCCACCCACTTTTGCATGTGAAGAACACCTACCTACTATGGCTGGGGTGTGCATGCACAGCGCAGTGTTTGCAAAAGTTGTGTTTCCGTTGTTATCCATGCGAAGCTTTAGCGAGTCAGGCCCTAAACAAGTCAGCTCAAGGACTTTATAGAGAACAGATGATGCATTTCTGTTTCGTGATCAAGCTAAACAGTCATAATGCCTCTAATACAAATAACATCTTATCAGCTTAGTTAGCGTCTAGCGCTGCTGTATCTTCTGCATATTTTGAACTGATTTTCAACAAACTGATGAGAACAAACGCTCTTTAACATGAAGATTTCCAATATCACTCGGGGGCTATTCCAACGATAATAGCTCAGTCCACCTTCTCAACAAGGGGAAAGTGTCATAGGTGTTAAAAGCTTCCTAAAAACATTGTCACAAAACATTGAGGACGGATGTGGCTCATTTGTACAATACAACAACCAACCACTGGGAGGAATCAAAATGCTTTTGGGATGCAGTCATTCGACTTTTTTTTTTTTTTTTTTACTATCTATTATATAACATGAATACATTTTAGTGATAAAAGTCACATTCAAAATCAAATTTAGAAATTGTCTAAAAACTGATCAAATAACACGTTTAGCCACACGTGCACATTCTGTTAGAGTATATATTTACCCACAACAATATTCCTCTGGTAGGTTTAATCACAAGCTGGTTGATCCAATGGGTGTAATCATTAGGTGTAAATGTTAACTTTCATCATCTCATTAATACAAGCCTGTGATAAAGAAATCCTGTATTTGATGCCGTACTCCAGGTCATCATTGTGCATTCTGATTGCTTCGGCCGTCTGAAAGTGCTTCAAACAATCATGATTAAAACTCACTCATCAGTGTCAATGAACAACATGAAAGATCCTCACCTTTCATTGGGAGAAATTTGGCGATGTGCATCTTGGCCAATGAAATAAACTCCCATTTTTTAATAATCTGAGCCAAATTCCAATAATATGCCACTTGTGTGCTTTGATTTATTGCTTCATCAATCAGATATGACTCCACAATAATTTGCCTGAAATGTTGCCAGGCTCTGAAGGTGGGCTTTGTCAAACAACTCTATTAGGCTTTTCTAATGTTGAAAACCTGAACTATTGTGTTTCCTGAAGTGACGGAAAACATAAACATGCATCTCAATTTTTGAAATATTTGTCAGTTTCAGTTTGTACACATTAACACTGTACCTTTAGCAGATTTTAGAAATACTCCTAATGTTGTCCTTTGAGTTTTAGTCAGTTATGCTTTCAACTTTCAGCTCCTGAAAATTCAAAAGAAAGAATAGGAGCTTGGAGTAACAGCCATCTAAACAAAGAGGAAGACATTTTCTACCAGTGGCCAGTTGTGTATTTTTAATAGTTCAAGCATGTTTGTTTGTGTAGGAGTATCGATTCATGTGTAACTCAGGTTCCTATGGAGTTCCTTGGGATTCCAAAAAAACCATCATGCATTGTTTTATTGATGGTAGCTGTGTGGCCCCCGGGTTGGCTGTATGGATCGGATGGTTCCACGGCCTGGTCAAAATGTAAATATCTCAACAACTATCAAATAGACAACCATTCAATGTTGTAGTGGAATTCATGGTCCTCAGAGATTGTTTTCTTTTGTGGAGTCATACAATTAAATAAAAAACCCACACCTTAAATTGTCCATGTTTGAAGAGGGTTGAGGGCTGCTCCTGCATAGACCCTGGTTAAGTAGTTATTGTTGTTATGTACGAGACCTTCTCTAATATTGACCCCTACCTGATAATGCATGACTAGTGCAGGAATATGCATATTTCACCAAATAATGTGTACATTAACAATTTTAACTGAGTTTGTTTAATCTCTTACATTCAGGTGACTTTCTGGTTTGTAATTAAACGAGTGGTTCAGTGTTTTGTCGGATAAAGTATCGATCACTTTACAATATGTGAACGATAATGGTGAAAGCGCCTAATGTGACATAATATACTGTTGATATTGATCAACAAACTTTATTCTTCATAAGTTTATTAATAGTGTTTTCTTGATTTTGAAATTTAAAATGCTTAGTAGCTCCCGGCAGTTTGGATGTTTTGGGTGAGAAGCCAGCAGACTGTTTGTGGACTGCTGAACCACTGTAACAATTATTAAACCTGATATGAACCTGGAAACATGGTTTCTCGTGGGTGAGATTGTGATCATGCTTGCAGACTCTTGCACAAGCGGCTGTGCGTGAAGCGAATCCCATGATGAATAGCAGGTCTGCGAGAAGGGTGTTCCATCACCTGAAAGCAATCTCTTTCCATCTGAGCTTTCCAGATGTCTCTATCTTCCCTCCCTCCGCTTGAGAGACAGGTGTTCGGAGACCAGTGCTGTGTACGTTGTAAGTAAAAGTCTCTGATTGAGACTGGCAGAGGAGCCTCTCCAAGTCAATAACTCATTTGGAAGGGGTTATGAATTAGAATGATCTTGCTGAGGGGAAGGTAGACTCGCCTGTATCCTGCCTCAAGTCGCTTGAAGAAACTGGAATAATAATCCAGCAGGAAAATCGATGGTAGAATGCAGCGCCGCAGGGACAACTACCCCCGCAAATCTCCCCCTTTTCCTGCATCAGACAAGTTTTATCTGTCAATCGGCTGAGTTTCTGCTGATACGCCATAAATCCAATTCTCTAAAATGTCATATTAAAATTTCAGGCTGTTTAGATGGGCTTGTGGATGGTGAACGATGGCTTCCCTCTCCCAGGGGCTGGGATTATATGTCAATAATGTCCTCAGTGCCGGGGCGGGTCTTTCATTAGCTCGTATTTAGATTGAAGTGTCATCCACAGAGGGAGAGGCTGCTGCTGCGGTGGCGTCTCCGAGCGTTTCAGCTGCTTGTAAAACACTGCTGCTCTTTCTCAGCTCTCCACATTAATTGCTTCATGAGTCCGATAAGTCAGCGGGCAGATTGCAGAGACCAGGACAAAACCTGAAACCTGACCCTGTTAAAATTGCATTTTGAGGTGTTCAAGTTTTGCAAGCCTAGATTTCTTGTTACACATTGAAACCAGGATAACATGTTTCCTCCTGCTGTCAGACGATAATCTATGTCGAGCTTCTGAATGAATTATTGTATAGATTTTATACCAAGTAAGATTAATTGTCTATTTTTACAGCGTGGTTGAAAATTTTGAGGGCTAAGTGAGATTTCACCTAAAAGGAATTACTTACAACTCATTACTATTCCAGTAACTGATACACAGGCCAGCCAAAAGATTATGACCGACAGCTTTGTGTAACTTCGCTTTATCTGGTAAAGCATCGCTGACTCGTCCAGAGGTGGACTCCACTGGACCTCCAAAGGTGTGCTGACTCACAATTTCAGTTCTGAACAGTTTTTTTGATCGATAGTGTCAATTGAAGATCAGGGACACCACATTGAGCTGCAGGTTAGGAGATTATCTTACGTGGTCGTCATTACTAAGTGAGAATCTCCTAAATCTCTACAGTTTTCACTGTTAGCAACAGGATGTTAAATCCTGCTTGTTGTATCCCACCCACTTTCTAGTCCCATAATGTACATTAATACAACAAAATTGTGTGACCATTGCAGCAACACAAAATGACCAAAGTCACCTTGCGCTTCAATTCAAAGGTGGTTTATTTTCCCTCATAAATATATGCAACACACAAAATCTGAATTTTACAATTGTTAACGTGGAATTGAGTTGTTCTCTCCATCTCATACTCAACTATTGTATTGACTATTAATTAAAGGTACAGTCCGTAAGATTGAAGTATTTCCACTTTTGTGCGCTGGGTAGCAGTAGTGAGTCACACATTTTCAGCAGTTCCTTAATGAGAACGCTTTGGCACTCTTTAAATTCTGGTGGAATTTGTTGCTGCTTCATTTCTTTATGAAATCACTGCATGAGGAGAGGCAAAGTGACTTAATGTGTACTTCTGTATCCTGATAATGATAATCTACCTTCTGTTTTTGTTGATTTTACTCAGGAAAACATTTTTAGAGTGCTTTCCACTCATGCCAGATTTTTGATTTGAGTTTTAAAGTGGAGTAAAAAAACATTTTTTTTTCCATTTTTAAATGTTTATTCCTCTCATAGGAAAAAAAAACACAATTTTGTAATTCCTTCTAGCTCATCAGATCAAGATGAAACAGCCATGCGGCTACAGCCCATTCAATCCCCAATAAGGTTTGATAATCTCATGTTTCATCACATCAGATGTGTCGTTTTGGTCGGAAATTGTTTTCCTCAAAATCCATCAAGGTCAGACACTGAGGCCTGCTCTTTCTGGTGCTGGGAGCTGTGTACGGTTTGGTGGATGCTGTGTTGCTGTTTAAATACATTAATGTAATTACAGAGGCAGTGACTCTTTGGTTGCCTTTGGCCTCAGGCTTAATCATGTCCCGAACATCACATTGATTCTTGAGTGAGGGGAGCACCGGGTGCATCACTCCTTTTCATATCCAGGTTACACATCACAGAGCTTCGTAAACTCCATGACCTGCAGGTCATGTAGATGCTTCATAACACACGTCCTTAACAACCATGTTTTATTTCTGATTACTGTTATGCTTGAACTGCCAGAAAAGTGTAATATCTAAAATTCTCTTTGCTTTCCACCAGAATGAAACAAAGTGTTGCTTCAAGTTTTCTCTAGGGGTATTATTAGAAAGAACATTGATTGTTTCTCTTGGCTGTAGTTTAATTTCTCTATCTTTGTGCTATTGATTGTCACAACACATGAATGAGCAGGTTTTTGTTTGAGATCCGAGCAGCTGCAGTTCATGTCCGTTCAAACAAATAAAGAAACCTAAATGAACTGTTTGGATGATTAAGTCCCAACAGAGCCAGAGTTTACTCTGGGTCACTTCTCTGTTACCAGTGGTGTTACCAGTGGAGACTTGAAACGGCATGCTGTTCGAGCAAGTCTAACCAAAATGCAAAAGCATCTTAGAGCATCCAGTGTGTAGTTTGAATGGAAATGAATTCCTTTATTGTCATTACACAGGCTGCATTAGGGAAGTGAGACAGCTTTCATTGATCCGTGAATAAGTTAAGACTATGTTCAGTTATACAGTTGAGAAGAACTATATGTATAACGATGAAGTATATCAAGATAAGTTTGACACACAAGATAAAATAGATTTGTGACAATAATAAATATGCTACATTTTCCACAATTTGGATGTTGAAGTTATATCAGGGAGAAGAAGATGTTATATAATCTGGAGGTTTATGCTTCTTGAATGAATGAAATGGTAGGGGAAGGGCAACAAGACACAACAACAAACTACCAATAATTACACATCAGTAGACAACTTTTTAAAAAGGAAGCAACCTTTAACTTTGCCAATAGTAATGTTATTTCTAGTGGGAAATCTTTTTGCATGTGTTACTTCAACTAAGATGAGTCTGTCTTCCTCAGTAGAACTTTTAGTTTGTTAGAGTTTGTTGTTATAATAACTTAGAGGGAGCAGCTTCAACTAGGTATGTTTAAAACCAACCAGCTCACAGACAGTTTAATAATTGTCACTATATCCAGTAGTTCTGCTCGAATGACTATTGATATATGTATATCATACACATGTCTGTACCAAGTGGTTTCAAATACATCCTAAGTTATTCATGTATATAGATTATAGTTTACCATATTTCCATAAGCAGCCAAGGCACATTTCTGCCCTACAAACACTGAAAAACAAATTAATTTCAAACAGCATTTTCCCGACTTTATACTTGGTGTTTCATTAGACCTCCATTGGGGGCAGATCTGAGTCCACAGTCGATAGCATCAATTTCTGTGGTTCAAGCAAAAAGTTTGTTTATAGCAACAAACACAGCTATTGTTGAAGAGACTATCATAATATACCATTGGAGAAGGGGAATGAGGTAGTTAATACATTTGGAGAATAAAACCTTCTTATTACAGGTGTTACAAATGATGGAAATCGATGATTCATGGTATTTTCAATTTTTCATACTTCAGAATGTTTGCTGACACTACTGATTACTGGTTACTGATAACATGATTACTGGTTTGTGGTGGTACTGGTTTCTGTAAACTCCAAGGTGATAGAATACGGATACATTAAATACAGACTTTGGATGAAAGTCTCTGGGAGAGCCACAGGTTCAGCAAATATGCAAACAGAAAATATGCATAGACATAAATCTGAATGTAACCAGGTTGTCAAGAAATGCTTTCCAAAATGGAATTCACCAATCAAAAATACAACTTGTGTTTGTTTACCAGGAAACTCCACAGTGCAGCTTCAGGTTGCACACAAATCTCCGGGTGTGTTCCACCCTCAGCGAGTTGGAAGCATCTGCTTCCAGTCACTTTCTCATTTCTCTTTAAAGTCTTTGGTTTCAGGTTGTTGCAGAGAGGTCTGAAAGGAAAGTTGCTGCAGACAGCAAATCCATCGCAGGGAACATTTAGCCACCTTTAAACTCTCAATTTGTGCATTTAAGAAGGATCTGTACCTGTGCCTGGACTTGGCTGCCGTACAGCTCTCCGACAGTGACCTTCAGTACATCACCATCACTTCAGAGGACTCATTCCACCAGCTCAAATAAATACTGTGGACTCTCAGCTTAACTCTTCTCATCCATCCTGTTTGCTTTATTTGAGAACTTCAACCAAACCACTGAATTGGGTGGCTTCACACTGAAACCACCAAATAACTCAACTGATAGTACAGTTTTATTTAAAGCAAGTGAAGCAGTGAATACCAGAGGCACTCAGTGTTGGTGCCTTCATTGTTATGAACACTTTAATTAATTAGCAGGTAGTGCAGTCTCGGTGGTAGACCCAACTCACGTGGTCTTTTTCCATATAATTCCTTTTCTAAAAGGAAAATTGTAGACATTAGTGTAAGAAAAGCCAGGTTATAACAGAGAAATAGGCTTAAAGCAAAAAAAAAAATAGCAAAAAGATATGAAGCAAAAAACAAAACAAACTTTTTTTTGTAATGTATTGACAGTTGAAAAACTCTGAAATAAACTTGTATAGAGCACTCAGTGAAAGATGTTTGAAGGGAAATCTTTCTCGCTGAGGTGTCGTTGGATCTTCCTATACTAAGTATTAGGGTTAGAATATACCATAAAAATACATACACTTCATTTAATACCGAATACGTGATGAAATATCCTGCAAAGACGCATTCAACTGACAAAAATTATTCACATTTCAGCATTTGTTGTTGGAAAGATCATCTTAATGGGCCCTATGTGTTATTTATATGGAAATGAATACAACAAACATGTCTGATTAGATATGTTGGATGTACATTTACTTGCAATGATATTCCTTGTCTTTTAATGCAACTTATTGATACATTTATTTTAAGAATAGGCTATTCTACAGATAGATAGATAGATAGATAGATAGATAGTTAATGGATGATAAAGGTTGCTGTGTCTTAAGCTTTTACAATATTATTTGCCCATTGAATTGAATGCCATCTGGAAATGTCTACCCGTGTGCCTTTTATTGGGATCTTTAGAGATTGTATCAATCAAAAAAAAGTGATGAGAAAAAAATAATGTACAGTAAGCTGTAAATTGGGGCAGCAGGTTGGGGTGGATAAATGGACCATATACAGGGAAATATTAACATTTATGTTGAACCAGGTAATGCGTTTAAGTATTTATGGTGCCTTAAGCTCACCACAGGGTATCTATTAGTGAATATATCAAACAGTGATGGTAGAGGCAGCAAATGATTGTCCTTTGCGTTGCTTTCAGTGATGTTAAAAGTGAAATTTGTGCTCTCTGAGGAAGTGTCTCACACACTCTGCTGACTGAAGAAGAAAGAAAGACTTGAGGCATTTCTTGGAACTGCTGCGACATCAGTATCAACAGGATCACTGGAAGTGGGAGGGTATTTTATCTGCACACATACAGACTGTGCTATCGCCTGCTGCTATCTTGTTATCTTCACTCTTTGAGACTTTGCATGTGTGATTCTTGGCGTGTGTGTTTTGTGTCTGCTTTCAGACGTTTGTCAGGTTTTCCCTATTTCTTGAACTCTGCCTCTCCTGATTTGTCCTTTGTAACTGAGGGGAAATCTGTGGATTTCAAAAAGCCCCATCAGCTCACTGTAGCTCCTGATTGCCTGATTTGATTTGGAGTTTTCTCAAAGTGTGTGGCTGCATGTCTGTGTGCTCGGGTGTGTTTATGCGGTTTTGAATCGGTACAGTGGGTGGGGAGCCGCTTTGATTTCCCAAGACGTCTCGGTCAGGCCTCATCGCTTTCAGACAGCAATCTCTACTTAAAGAGGAGGAGAAAATGGTGGTAGGAGGGAAAGTGCAGAGAAGAGTTGTGCATGCTTGCGTGTGTGTCAGAGAGGGGGAGAGACAAAATGGGATGAAGGTCAGTTGGGAAAAATTTGCTGAAAAATATAAAGACACTTTAGAGATGAGGGAACAAATAAATAAAGGATGTTTTCTTTGAATTAAACATGACTATAAACGGTTGTGGAGATGGGGACCTCACACTTAGTTCATCAGTGTTGGTCAACACAACATAAGCCTGCTGGGACGCTGAGACTGCTTGCCAGGCCAACTCTTATCTAATTTAAGTCTTTAATTTATGCCTTCAGACTGAGTCTACTGTTTGCTTTTTGTGGTGCAGCAGCAGCTTGTGGTCATTAAAAGATGTTCATGGGAAGAACAGTGCTCAGGTCAGACTTGGGCACACGGGCATCTCCTTCTCGTGAGCACTACAGGACGGGAAACTCCAGACTCCCCTTTGTTTCTAACCTACTGGGTGTTTGTATCAAACAACACATGTTCCCTCTCGTGCCCTCTGTGGGGCAATCAGCTTCTGGCATGACAAGTGTCTTTGTTTGTTTCACAGCAGCACAGTTCCATATTCTCCTTTTATTGAAAGTGTCTGTCTCCTCTCATGTGTGATGGTCCTAACATGAGGCGTAGTTTGAGACTTTGCTAACTCAAGTACGGCTTTTTAACATTCTTTGTTCAGGTTTTTGGTTTTATTAGTGATTTTCAACCCACATTTTGCTCTTCATTCTAAAAGAATGTGTGGTTTTGAAAATAAGTGCTAATGATTTTACCCTTTTTTTCTATATGGAACATGTTTTACCTGGTATGTACACAATATTTGACTATTTGTGTTACATTAGTTCTGTCCCCAGCATCAAACCCTAGCTGTCTCTTTTACGACTGTTTGTGAACCTGAAAATTGTTTTGGTTCAGGTTATTCAACCGGAATTAATATATGAGGAATAGTCAGTCACCAAATGACTTGGAAATGGAGATTTTACCTTTAAGATTGCTCGGTTTGGTTTCAGACTAAAAATGACTTTGTTACAGTTATCAACCACAGCTAACTTGTTTTATCAGAACACAGGAGGAGCACAATTTACAACATAAAAGATAAAGTCATAATATACTAAAGCAGAATTAGAAAAACTAAAAACAAAGAAACAAATAAAATCAGATCAACGTCTCATGCTGTGCTGAAAGCAAATTGAGTAAAAGTAGGTTTTAAGATATCTTTGAGGTCAATATTTCTTTGATCTCAAAACTATGTATACATGTTATTGTGCACCCGAATAGTTGCAAATGTAACAGGAGGAAATTATTATGACATCCAGGAATATGCTAACTGAATCAAAAAAGTTATATGGTGCCACAAAAAGCTAATTTTTATTGAATTGCACCAAACTATGACCAGTTGGGTTGTATCAAATACACTTTTAGATCTGTCAATTGGGAAAATTGATCAGACAAGCACATGTACATTTTTAAATAAATAAATTAAATCCTATTAAGTGTTCAGTCTTCAGTAAGCCTGAGCAACACTCCAGCACAGCATTAAACATTCCAGGTTACTGCTCAATCAGGATCTATGGATGCTAAATTAACTGTCTGCTTTAACTGCAGGAGTACAGATTTATTCATAATGCTGTGACATTTTAGAAATTTGAGACAGATGGTTTTAATTCAAGGGGAAATAAATGCTCTTTCAGTTTACTGCATGGGAAGCAGTTACAAGACCATCCCACCACTCACCATGTCTGGGGGAAAGAGAGAAGTGCCAGTCAAACTGCTGTCACCGCTCAACTTGCTGCTCTCACCTTTATTTATACTGCCTGGGTAGTGTTCTTGCTCAGCTTCGCACCTACAGCAATGCAAACATTTGCAGCTCAGAGCTGCAGAGGTTAAGTACCTGACTCTGGAGCATGTTTGGTGAGTGGTGCTCCGTTAATTCCTGATGTTCTGTTTGACCAGGCAGCAAAATCAAAACCTTTCACACTGACACTGGAGATTAAAGGGATAAGATGACATACAA
Source organism: Parablennius parvicornis (assembly GCA_900302745.1). Lineage (NCBI taxonomy): Eukaryota > Metazoa > Chordata > Actinopteri > Blenniiformes > Blenniidae > Parablennius > Parablennius parvicornis. The sequence continues at coordinate 6,533 of OMNM01037440.1, read as the reverse complement.
TGTGTTTCAGTGTATGAAAACAAATGTAAATAAGACATATGAGGGGGTGTCAAGCATAAGGCATAGGAGCAATATCTGCCCAGAATCCAATTCGGTTCCAATCTGGCCTGTGATCCCACCAGAGCAAATTGCAAAAATTGCAAAGAATACATAGATTTTCATTAATACAGCTTTTTTATGAGTAGTGTACGCAACACAACACTGAGGCCTGAGCTGAGATATTGGTGATGCGGCCATAAAAGCAGACAACAGGCCTTGTTGCCCCCTTTTTAATGATATAATAACATACTATATAATGACATATACCACTACAGTTACACCGTTCCAACCACTGTGAAATCAAACAAACCTGACCAGTACTTTCCAGATATTACAATGAATTCAATTCGATTCAACTTTATTTATATAGCACCACATACAAAACAGTCATTTCTAGGTGCTATTAACAGAGATAAATCCAACAAATCCACTTGAGCAGACATAAGCGACGGTGGGAAGGAAAAATTCCTTCTAACAGGAAGAAACCTACAGAACCAGGCTCAGGGGTGGCAGCTTTCTGCATCTCTTGGGGTGAGAGGAGAGAAACCGATAGGACAAACAATGAGATTGGGAGATGGGAAACAGACTCTTGTTGGGGCAAAATTGATTATTAAACAGGTACATAAATTAGCAAAATAACAGTAACACATAGAGGAGTACATGATTTTGACATTTCAGCAAATGATGGAGGAAAACAGGCAACAGCGTGCCCACCAGTTTTGGATTAGTTGAGTAAACCCATCCAAGATGGCGGCTCTGGTGGGGGCCACCAACCAGATCAACAGGAAACTCGATGGTCGGGCATTTGCAAGAGGTATCTGATGGCAATTTGTACTGTATGTGTGAGCGCTCTTATCTAATCTCGATCATCGAGTAGTGACTGGGTGCGAGCTGGACACGTGGACGCACATACGCGTATGAAGCCGGTGTGGAAAAAGAGAAGAAAGAGGAGGAAAGTTCTGGCGAGAAGAATGTGTGGTTCAGATTCCTAGTTCCTTCACACAGAGATCGGAGTGGCTTTTGCAGCTCACTGGGATCCCTAGTGTCTAAGGGGAAGGAATGGAGATTCGTGCGCACGCAATGTTCACGTCCTTTCATAAACAGACAGCAGCTTCGTGTTACCGGTGCAGCTTGTGGAACGAAACAGTTACAACACGTTACACATTTATTAGCTTTTAGGCTAATTTAGCTTCACTGCCCAGACAAAAGTTTTCTTATTGTACTTCAGTGAGGTGAGCATCACCGTGTTCATGAGGCCCGTGATAACTCGTCTATTACTCCGCCCTCCAGAACTGTGGGGCTTTGCTGTTCATCCAGAGAGACGCAGGGCTGCATCTTGACGATCCCCCCAAAAAAAGAAAAGGAAAGAAAAGAAAAGTAATTTTTCGTCCAGCGGGCCGAACCTTTGTTTGGTTCTGTGGGTCCATGCTGTGCACTCTTTTCTTTCCTGATGCAGCAGAGACGTATGTCTCTGAGCTTGTCCAGTTGACAAGAGGCTCAGAGCGGTTAGCCCAGTTCTGGCCCACAAGTGTTGGCACGTTTTGCCTCCTTGCGAAGCTGATGGGGAAGCAGCAAGTTCTGGGTTTTATGCTTGAATTTCGTAATCAGGCACCCTGTAGAGTTCAGCTGCGCGTTTAGAAATCCGCTGTAAGTGGTTTCAGGGTTGAGGTGCAGTCTACTCCTGTGGCGGAGTTGGTGTCGCCCACTGTTGGTGAGTTGCAGGGGTGCAGCTTATGGGAGGGGTCCCTGGTGCCCCCTGCTGGGGGTCCACTGGCGGGTAACCAATGGTGTTTTCACCCATGTTCTCAAAAGGTTTCCATGTGCCCCAACTTTCCCCTATTGTCAGGAGAGAGTGAACATTGGAAGCTTGGGCCCAACAGGTGCTATTTTATCAGTTAGATGAAATTATTAGGCTAAAATTAGACTATTTGTTCCTCCTGACCTAAAATGTGTTTGACAAACTCATTTAAACCTCATGTTATGACCTTAAGTACCATACAGTGGTGATTGGCAGAAATTATTGGTTAAACTCAGTAGAACGACAATCTAAACCTCTTTTCACAGCCTGAAGGTGTCCTAATGTACACTCACGCATTGTTATTCTCATGAACTGTCAAGCCCTCTGCAGTGGAAGCTGCTTCGCTGTACATTCATCCGGTGTTGCACTGTGGGGAAACTGCTCGGCTCCTCCACCAACATCACTTCAAAGGCTTCCCAACTCCCCTCTCACAACTTTCAGGGGCCAAGAGAGGAAGTGCTGCTGGAGGTGCATTTTAATATCCTGAGCTGAAGCTCTCATCACTGCTTCTCTGTTTCAGTGAGCTTTTCTTCAACTCAGATTCTGCTGACTGATCGCTGGCTGTGTGTGCAAACACACCCGTGCTGCGATCACCACATCCACTGCAGGTCTGATGCATTTGTTCACTTCTGAATATAAATGCTTCTCACACGAGAACTGACCGATTTAAGTGTGTATTCATTGATTTAAATCTGTAAGGGTTGTTTAACGGTAAAGTATATGGAAACGTCTAATTTAACAAGAAGTGGCCCATTTCCTCACAAGGATTACAATTAGCTTAATTGAAAAAGCCGGACATGGATTGGAATTGGCAGTCTAATTAATGGACTCCTTTATAAGCTTCCATGGAAACCTTTGTGCACAATCCACACATGGCCAAGTCTATGCTTGTTTGTAGACATTTATATATTTAACTAGTATTTCTTGGTAATGGTATGCCGTATGTATTATTTTTAGGTCATTAGAAATTCCAATAAAAACCACTATATGAAAATTGTGAAACAATAAAGCAATAATCATATTAATTAAAAGTATTTGAGTTGTTTATACAGATAAATATTAAGATGGTGGGGCAGCTGGAGACATGAGGCCCAAAAAATGTCTTTACAAAATCAAAGTCATGTGATCATGGTTGTTTCTTTGTATGGATAAAATCCACTGTCTGATATCCCATAAATCCATAAAATGAGCTCATTCAGTCCTCTGAAAAATTCCATCCATCCGTTCGTCCGTCCATCCATTCCTTGTCTAAACTGCTCCAACCATGCCATGAAATCACACACACTCAGTTTCATATTTGAAGGCAGTTTGTTCTCACAGATGAATCTGAAATGAGAAAATGCAAACTTCATGGAGGTTCTCAGGGTGAGGCAAGACCACCAACCACAACACTATTAGTTAAATGAGTGAATTGATAAATAAGAATTGTTGCAGGAATGTTGTTCAAGTACCAGAAACATCACAGGCACTTTGGGTATTTCAGCCGCTGTAAACAGGGTCCAATTGTAGCTCTGTACATCTGTAAATTTGTACTCCCTAAAACATCCTGGTTGTCAAGTAATTCTTCCACAAGGCTCATAAAACTGGATGAATGCATATGACAGGATGATTTGTTGAATGTCTGACCATGATTTTAGAAAATAATTGCTGTGTGTGACTTTGGTCCTCTTCCATCTCATGCATTTCAGGCAAAGCATATTTCTATTCTTATAGTTTCCCTTTTCTGTTACATGAAATGTTATAAGCCTGTTTTTACTTCTTTGAAGAGTACTTAAAACTAGTGGCTCTAGGTACTTTTAATCAAAATATGACATAAGATAATTTGATTTTCTTTTATTGTATTTAACCTCATCTTTGTGAATTTTAATGATTAAAAAAACATTTTTTACAGTATCCGTACAAGGACTCTTTAATAAATGTGTTCCTATACACCAGTCAATAAATAAATGAAGCAGTGTCGATTCAAAACAAAAACAATAATTTATATTGGTGAGTATTTCACAACCCACAACAACAATTAGGATGTGACTGCTGTTTTTCTCTCCGACTATATCTGATCTATGATGATGGCTCTGCAGATACGGCCCGATGAATGTTTAAACTGTGAATGTGCAATTTCACTTCGGTGGTGGTTGTTTGAACAGCTTTTTCTCAATAACTGTTGTTCTTTGCTAAATACGGTATACTTTAATTTCCATCATCATCAATGAGCTTGTTCAATCTAAGACACCAGAGACCAAAACCAGCAGTGTGACATCAAAAAAACTCTTCATTTTTTGGCTGTTTCACCACAATATTCCCAAGCAGGTGTTTTTCCAAGTGAGCCACGGAAATGATTTATATGGAGTGTGCCACACAATAGAACAGCATATAGGATAATAAAGCTGATTTATTTCAGGACACAGTGAAATGCAGGTCTGACAAGCTGTTAAGCCTCTGACACAAAAGAAAGGGAGAGTTTGAAGTGTGCAAGTGAAATATAAGCTGATTTGAACTCTTATTTAAACTGATACTTCTCAGCTTCAGATGGCCAGACCCTTTCATTTCAGGTATTGTATGTATAATCCATGTTGGAGGAGTCATTATAATTGAATATACTTTGTCATAGGAATTAGAATGCATGTGGAACTGCTACATTCAGATAATGACTGTCTACATATTATGTTCTTAAAGTCTAATGTGTTTACATAGTGCTTTTGGGAGAAAAAAAATATAAAAAAACCTTTCTATAAACACAGGCACTACTGTTTAAATACTTGTTTATGCATATATCTGATCAGCCAATTACATATTTGTGCATGTAGACATAATGAAGATTAGTCCTTCAAGTTCAAACTGAGCCTGAGAATGATGAAGAAATATGGTTGAAGTTACTTTGAGCCTTGTTGGTCTATTTCACAAACCACTGTTGGGGGTTTCATACACAACCAACCATCTCCAGGGTTCACAGAGAATCTTCTGAACATTTCATAAGCAGAAGTTCTCGGATGAAGCTTAAAGCTGAGCCCATTCTGTCAGCAAAGAACAGGAAACGCTGAGCCTCCAGAACTGAACCAGAGGACGTCTGATGAGTCTCTATTTCTGCTGCCACATTCAGAATATGGTGTGAACACCATGAGAGCTTGGATCCATCCTGCTGGTATCAACAGTTAAGCATCTGCTGCTGCTGCTGTTATGGTCTGGTGGAGATGTTCTTCTTCTTCGTATCAGCTGAGTTGAAGTTGAAGCTCCACAGACTACCAGAGGATGTCAATCCCCTTATGACCGCAGTGTTCCACCTCTTATGGAGACTTCCAGCTAACAAGGATCAAACCATCCTAAACGGGTTTCTTGAATTGTCTGGACTCCAAAGTCTACATGGCCACAGATCACAGCCCAACAGAGCTCATTTGAGATCTGGAGGAACTGGACATCATGGATGTTCATGAGATTTGTGATGTTATCTCGTCAATATTGAGCAAAATGTCTCAGACGTGATTCCATCACCTCATTAAACTTAATGAATTAAAGTTAATCATACTCTATTAATCATCTTGGGGAAATTCAATGTTTTTTGCATTGACCAATTCCTAGGGTGTGGAGGTGCAGCCACATTATGGCGCTCCAGGGAGCTGATGGGGGTCAAAGGTCTTGCTCAGGGACTCTTGGTAGTAATACGTCAGCTGTGGGATTCAAACCTGTAAGCTCTGCAATCCCAAGTTTGCTTCTATTACCTCTAGGCCACCACTGCCCCAAATCTATGTCCCCAACTTGATACTAGTAAGGTGCACCTAATAAATAGGCCATTGAGTGAAATAACCTGTAATCAGAACAGTGAGCCATGTATTCTGCAGTGTGTCTAGAAGTAAGATAGCCTCAATAACAGGAATATGTTGCCTAAATAGGAGAAAAAAATCTTCAAGCACAGTGAAACAAAAGTGTGTGCGTGCCACCGTGTGTTTTATCTCTTTCCGTCCTTAAGCATCTTGCACGTACATCTGTTTCTGCTGAACAGTGAGCATGTGAGACGGGTGAGTGAGCATTTACATATGTCTGTGACTAAGCTGGTTGGCACAGTGCAGTGTGATGTGGTGCACTTTGCCTGGCCGTGCCTGTCTGCTGTAAGTGTAGTTTTCCATGTGCTGGTTGTAATCCTCAGCGTTGTCCCCAGGGAAAGAGCCCAGGATGCTAACAGCAGCCAAACTGCAGGCTGCTGCTGGAGAAAACAACAGGTCAGTCTGCCCTTCTTCCCCAGTGGCAAACATAACACTCCAGCTGTGCTGCAGGACAGTGGATAGCGCCGGGGAAAGCAGTGGAACAACATGGCCAGCATCGATCTAATCACTCATTTCTTCTGGATTCAGAATAATAAAAGTATAGCTTGTGTGGTCATGGATTTCCACAGACAATGCCTGTTGTGATGAATAGTTCCAATGGTTACAAAGTATAAGAGGACTACAATCTCTCATGGCTTCATGCTATTTCAACACCGGATAAGACACATCTGTTGAATTTCATTTGAAATCAATCTTTCTCCACATACTCAAGCCAGAAAGGCTTTTCAGGTTTAAAGCTGTAATATTGTGTATTTTGTCTTTAAAAGTCATGTAGTCGATCTTCAGTGGGATCTATAGGCAATAGAAAGATTTTCTCATGTGAGCCACTTATTGCTCACTCTTTATTCTAAACAAAATTCTGAAAGGTCTTTTAAGATTAT
>OMNM01037435.1:0-15045 GCA_900302745.1 Parablennius parvicornis | reverse complement strand
AAAAACAACCAAAAAAAAAAAAAAAAAAAAAAAAGAAGCAGTCAAATGTAAAATTGACCAACTGCTTCATGAGGCTGTTGAGGCAGATGTATTGTAGATATTATAGTTTATCAAACACAGATACAAGTTGATATTTTATTTTCTTTGTCACAGTTTTTGACAGAAGAAAACACGTTATTGGTTCAAGAACGTTACCTACATTAATAAAACAGAGTTAAATTTAAAATTCAATACAGCCCTGTATTTTCTTCAGCAGAATTTTTCTGAGCATATTCTCCTGCGAGGGTACGAGTCGCTGTGGCGTCAGGAAGAATAACTTAAAGTCATCTCTAGATGAGGTTGCAGCCCGAGCGATGGGAAATGTCCAACAAGTCACCTGCTATACTGCTCCGCTCTCCACTCGCAGGGTGACCCATTGATGTTGAGGAGTAAAGGAAGTCCACTTAATACAAAGAAGTGAAACTGAAATGTACAAACAGGAAAACCACGAATGTATTACAAGAGAAATCGCTTCTGACATATTACGCAGATCAGTATTTTAGGAAATTAAGTATCCAAGCTAAAGCTAAACTTCATTAAATGAAAGTCCAAAGCGTCAAGTACGCTGTGACATTATAACATAACAGCAGAATGATAGTCACAACACTGCAAACATGTCAAAGCAACTAAAGATACATTTTATAGCAACTATAAATACGTTCTAACAATATTGTCAACATGCTTACTCGTGGTTTGTTGCCACTCAAACAGCTAGAAACAATCCAAAAGTAGGAGAAAAGAGATTAGCATTCTCGCGCTAATGAAACTAGAAGGACTTCCTGCCAATGCTACAGCATGTTGAGGCTGCAGCTTCAGAACCGCTGACTTACAAGAGAGAATTATGCCCCCTAGAGGCTGTTCAGCTCGAACAAATACATGAAAAGTTACATTATCAGACCTGGTACCCCGTCAACCCTACCACTACAGTAGTATTGCTTACAGCCTTGACTCTTTTCTCTGCACATCAGCATGAACTTTGAACTGATCTTGTCCGGAAGCGAACTTGGAACTGGAACAACACCCGGCCAGACGAATGACAATGTAACACATTCACATAAAAAAACAACAACAAAAAAACCCCGATTTTTTTGTTTAAAATGTTGAGTAGGTTGACTAAGACTGTAGCAGTTTGAAATCTCACTCACTTGGATAAATGATGAGATAGGATTATTAGTTAATTCTGAAATCAAACTGTCAAAGGGAATTATAAAGAATTTTGGACAATCTAGAAAAGCTTAAATAAGCTGTTCTACATTATCTTCTTAATTCAGAGAAATTACAATAATGATGACAAAAAAAATTAATGCAATTTGCCTCCAAACCACTGCATTTGGCAGAACTCAGTGCCATTGACTCTAAACTCTGTCTCACTCCAGCAGTTTTTAGCTGAACATGCATTATGCATCTCACATTAAGAGACGAGGAGAGGGAAGTTATCACTATTGCACGACAGAGTGTAATACAATGACAGAGATACAAGTCTCTTAAAAAGTATAATGCGATTGTAAAATACAAGGAAAATCAGATGTGAAGAAATAAAATTAAAATTCATAGAAAATAAAAATGGGATGAAGGTGATGGAGTTTCGGAATTAAAGAATAATTTCCATGCATAGAGTCTGCCTACTGGAGGGAGATGGATGGTGAAGTGGTGCAGCCAGAACAAGTTGTGGAGATGATCGTGGACTTTAGAAAGAATCCAGCTTCAGCTTCCTTCGGATTTCACCATCATCCAGGACCAGGTTTCTATTTTCTTATTGTTTATTATGGCTACATGTGGATACTGCATGTGTCAATGTAAATGGCATGTGACTGTATCTAAGTGTCCTTTTCTCTTCTTATATTCGATTAGTGCTGCCCAAAAAAGCTGAATATACCTGGGAATACAAATCTGATTTCAGTTGATATAATTGCACAGTTTTAATTTATATGAATATGTTTAAAAGGAATGTTGACCCCAAATGTCATTCAATGTCATATTTTTAACTAATATTATTTTACTCAGTCTGAAGCTCACAAGCGAAGAGAAATACATATCACATCAACTCCATGGTAATCTGCTGAGGACATGAAAATTAGTGCTTGTCTTAGTAACTAATGTTAATCACTGCGAGTAAGCGTTTAAACGTGTCTCAGATTTGGTCGCATTATGGGTCGTATTATACTGTAAATCTCATTTTTACATAACTGGATGATAAGCAATTAACGGGGTAAACTCCGAGTTGAGCCGTCAAACAAAGCCGGTCCGTTTGTCTTGGTCTCCGTTTTGCTCAGCACTCGGCTGAGACACTTGTTTCAGTCACAGCAGAAGGACTGAAGGCTGTCGCGGGGTAAAGGTGAGATTTGAATATTTCACCTGAAATTAGATTTATGTAAATGCAAATCGAGTGCCAAACGCTCAGCCGGGAGGTTTATTCATCACGTGAATTGGCTGGAAATGAATGACAACATGTGCTCTGGTTGCCATGGTGGACCTTCAGAGAGACGAGATGATTGATATGTTCAATCCCACTATGTTTGATTAACTTGTGTCCCCCATTTGGAGGCGGGTGTTTGAAATCCTCCCTGAATTAATGAAAGGGGAAGGATTACGATTGATTATTTCTGACATGGACTGAAACGATCACTGGCATCTCATAAAGCTAAATAATCCACTGTTGACATTGTGTTACAGTCCACTTCAAAAGTATTGAAAAGACCAATTCAATTGTTTCTGATGGAGGCTGAAGACGCTTTTGGATGAAGACATTTTTTTGTTGGGGTGGTGTCGATCAATTTTATTGTAATTGTTACAGATTGGTTTTCCTTTTTATTCCAGATTCAGAATGGTTTTCTTTTCTCATACCTGTCAGCTGTCCAGCCTTCATCACTGCCAGTTGAATCACACGTTCACCCCGAGGTCAAGAGAAGATATTCATGGAGCTGGCAATGAGCAGACCCCCAACGCCTCCCTCGCATGTTGTCTGATGTTTGTCTTAGGGATAGGGATGGATTTGGATGGTTTTTTTTTTAAATGTTTTTCTTTTACTTACTTATTTACTTTTCAATCTATACAATTCTTTTTGTAATAATGTTGTCTGGTTGTGCTTTTATTTTTGTTTGTTTTTGTTTGAAATTACCACAGACCATTACAATTTCACCTGTGGAATTTCAATAAATAAAATTGGGAAGAAAAAATTAAAGAAGATATTCGGAGCTGTTTCGTCAGCGGATTATTGCATTGAGAGATTAATTTGTGTCAAATGTGTCAATAAATTGTTTGTAGTTTTAAACGCAAAGAGGACACTTCACATCGAGGGGACACGGGGCAGTTTGAAGTGTTTTCTTTTTTTATTTCACACATTTCTGTTAATATATCAGATTTCATTTAAGATGACATAAGAACAGTCTGATTTTCTCTCAAAAGAAAACTTATTTACAGTTTTTGTTGCACTTTTTTGGGTGGATGTGTACATATAAGTGCTAATAATCATTCTTGTTTTGTCATTTTTGCATTATTTTATATTTGTATTTGCACTCTGTGTTCATTGTTTTGGACTTCTTGCTGGTTTTTCCTCAACTTCATCTTCTGTTGAGCTCAAATTCATTTCACCTAACACATGTTAGTAATGTGAAGTTCACATTAACAAGTGCATGAAGAAATGGATACTTTTGTCCCACAAAATTTGAATTTTTCCCTCTAAAATTGTTCATATCTTCCCTAGAGAACCATTTTGTGACATGTGAAAACAAGGACTGCATAATCAGAGAGGAATGAGGGAATTCGAACAAATTTTATGAGCCACAGCGTGATTGTTCACGTGTGAAAAAAAAGTAACCTCCCAACAGCAGGTAAACATCTCTAGATTATTGCAGGGTGGATAATTGGTGGTGTTGATGAACCTCAAAGCTGTTTGCCAACGGCAATTAAAAGAGAAGAACTTTATTCAAGCATTTACAATGCTAACAAAGCAGAGATGCACTGACTATCTATATATGGAAGCCTGTGCAGAAAAACCGACGTTGAGGAAAAAGCTGTTGTAGCACAGAGGGCCGAGAAGAATGTGCAGAGATGGTGCTGAATGGTTTGAAGAATCTGCAGAGAGCTGGTTATAAGCAGCAGCTTGGTTTTTACTCCACAGATTGCGTGCCGATAGCATTGCTGTAGTACTTTTGCTCTGCTTCCTACTTTGCACAGACAGAAAGAAAAAAAAAAAAAAGCATTGCATGTTAGGAAATCGACTCGTGGCTCAGTTTCAGCAAGAACCTCACGGCAGTTGTTGTGGGGTTCCTGACTGTCAGCGGGGAGCAGTAAATAGCACACTGAAAACAGATGAAAATAACTGAAACCAGCTCAACGTCAGGAGAATACTTTAGCACCTTCGTCAGCGTACAGCAGGAAGCGTTTCATTGTTCTCCTTAACAACTGAATAGTTCAACGGGTGATGTTTGAACTTCCGTGAGAGGAAACGGACTGGATGGTCAATACCCATTTCACCCTCCTGTAGAAGTACTGCTCCTGCACCAACTCCACTGGTATCCACCTGAATCTTGAAGGGTTTTTTAAAAGTTAGGAGCCGGAAGCTCAGTAGAGCATCCGAGAAGGTTTTTTTAACAGGGACAAAAGCAGCTCGACACCGGGGACCACTCAAATACAGCTTTCTTGCTGAAAAGGTTAGTTAATAGAGCTACCACAGTGGAACAGTTTTGACAAAAACAGCAATAAAACCCCACCAACCTCAAAAATCTCTCCAGCTCTCTTTTTGTTGCTGGCACAGGGTACTTGTCAATGGGCTCCACTTTAGCCCTCACTGGACATAGCTGACCTTGACCCACAACTTTACCAAGGTATGTCACACTGGCTTTGACAAACTCATATTTTGACAAGTTAACTGTCAAATTGGGCTCCACTAAGTGATCAAACAGAGCCCTGAGGTGTTGAACATGGCCTTCCCAGGAGTCACTGTGCACAACAATGTCATCCAAATATGCAGTGCACCCAGAAAGCCCCCACAAAACCCTGTTCGTTAGGCGCTGTAACGAAGCTGGAGCGTTCCGCAACCCAAATGGCACGGCATTGTATGCGAACAGCCCCCCAGCAGAAATGAATGTACAGTTGAAGTGAACTTACTGGTAACAGTGTTCATTTTATCCTGCTCGACCTTTTACTTTGTTTTACTATTTAATGCAGGGTTGTCAAAAAATATTCAGTTCACATATGTCCCAATTTCATCCCGAGTGGGCCGGAATGATTGTGCCGTAACAACCTTTAAATTTTAAACTTTTACTTGCTGTGGCGCAGAGTATACAATGAAAATGTCTATATTTTCAAAAGCAAAGAAATACCACAGAAGATTACAACGAAAATCAAATTTTAATGACACCATCTGGTGTAAAATACAGTGAAATGTCCAAAAAAAGTAAATACAAATGCCAAAAAAATCTGTTTTCTTTGAAATTTGTACAGTTGACGGTTTGCCAGGATGGAGTGGGACTGGTTTCTGGCCTCAAGTTTGACACCCCTGATTAAGTCACTTGATTCAATTTGATCATTTTTTTAAGTTATACTGTTACACTCTACACAATACAATAATTTTTTTTACTGTATCATATTTTATCTTTGAATAAACTACAGCAATTCATTAAACAAGAGTTGTTTGAAAATGTTTGTTTTGACTCAGCAAAGAAAAAGCTCAAATTGTCACGTGTGGCTGACTGTGGCTTTTGGGGACCCAGCTGGCTTTGGTACGGGGAGGTGTCAGCGGGCCTGCTGAGCTTTGAGCTTGACTGTAGGGTCTCAAACACATGACAAATGGGAGCTGTGACTCCTCAAATATGTAAACTGCCATTAAAATGTGTGAGGCAGGATGTAGAGTTTGTGAGGAAGCATTTGGTTATTGTTTGGGTTGCAGAATATACGTATTGCTATCAACTGTCTGAAAGTTTGTTATCTGAGAAAAATCAAGACGGAAACCACTGGTCTAGTAAATATGGCAAAAAAAAAGTGTGTTCAGACAAATTCTTAACTGTCAATAACAAAAGTATCATGCATGTTATTGCACTGTTGGAAAAATGTTGAATACCCAGAGAAAACAATAACAGTGTAATGCAAGAATTCTAACCACGACTTCACTGTCCTTCGCCATCACAATACTCTGCAATCCTATTCAGGCTGTACGTCAATAGCTGTTCATCCTCCACAGTATGTTACACGTCCATGTTTCGATCACTTTTATGTGTATCAACATGTTTTTTATATTTAGTGGTGTATTAGTAATATTTCCTCACTTTCATTGCTTTGTATGATTCTTGTACTTCTTAGTTTTTAACAGTTCACTAGGTGGAAGCTCAAAAAAAAGCCCTCAGAGCTTTTTAATCTGCAAAATTCTATTTAAAAAAAAAAAAAAAAACCCCAACTAAACTAATACCCTTCAAGACAAAATGTTGTTGTGTCATTATGTTCTAAGTCCTGCAGCTGGACCTGTGTCATGAGTTTTAACCCTGATGTGAGAGATGTTTCCCATCACGTATATATTGCTGGGACTTCACACGAGGCAAATATGAATATTTCATACCTAAATTATTCACTGCCAGCATTTTCTTCTCATGTAGGAAGGTGCGACACTCAAGTAGGAAAAGTGAAGGGAGGTGTTGGTTACTTGTCACAGACTTCCAAAGACATCATTTACAGTGCAAGGAACTTGTTTTTTAATGAACACCTCGATTGGATCTTGTTCTACAACCTGAAATATTGTTTAATATACTTTGTAATAAAAGTCAATTATTGGGGAAGGAGACTGATGGCAGTGAATATAAGCTGCAATAAAAAAAAAGAAAAAAAAAGAAAGTGATTAACATGATGAACGCAGCTGAGAAAAATCCATTCAAAAACCACCACTGCGTTTTAAATACATTGATTAAATCTAACAAGTAAACAAAATAATTTAACAAGAGACCAGACACTGATTATTCTATTACACACAGCTGAAAATGTCCAAATCATTTACAAAGTTGTGTTGATGACTGGAGAACTGAAACATGATTAAAATGAGCATAAATCAAACATCTGATCCCCGAAAAACTCACCCACGAGACAATAATATTTACTAAACACCAGTCTCGAGTGTCACATTCTCTTGCAAACCTGACATCTAAGAGTTGAGATGAGCCGTGACCCTCGAGAGAAAAAAACAACAACCTCAAAACACACACACACACACACACACACACACACATTAGGATAAAGGCCAGCAGCGTCGCTGCTCAGTCAGCAGATAATCTGTCAGTATTTTCTTGCTTTCCAGAGCAACCCAAAAAGACCCACTGCTAAATGATATATTGTGTTTCTCAAACATGAAGACGCCTCAATGAGATAAATCATTGTGTTGTTTCAGGACGGTTCGAAAACAAACGGTACTTACTGGCAGCGCTGCCAGTAAGACATCCTCTGTTTGTGCCTCTCGTGTTTTCATCCGTCTCCACACATGGCCAGCCAAAACCACGCACCTGTTTGCATCAAACACCCAGCATTGGCAAGTTTTCCCAAAACTCAGGAGGTCTTTGAACAACACTTACAGCTGTTTTGAACATGGCTATGAAATCCTGCAATATGCTTTGGTGAATTATCAGTTGGCTGCAATGATTTTCACCCAATTTCACAAAAAACTGTTTCTGAAAGCAGATTGATGATTTTGTCTGTTTATGCACATCCTCTGTAAGTCTTCATCAAAGCTGAAGTCGATCCTGACTGACTGCAGGCCAAAGCAGGATCCAACCTGGACTGGTCATCGGGGCAATCAAGTACAAGCAGCGACACAATCACACACACTCTCACTCAGGCAAACGTTCAACAATAATTTTCAAGTGAAAACGCAAAAACATCCGTTGCATTTTGGGTGTCTGTTTGATGTCTGTTTACGTGACAAAATTGCTCAGAGGATGTTTGCGTTGTGGTGGATTTCCACTGCACACATGATTCACAGACACTTTTGTGACATGGATAAAGTCTCAAAAGTAGAACTTTCTGTCCGTAATGAGGCCAGTCTCCGTCTGTATGACTGTGAGCCTCCTTGATCTTTGAACACATCACACTTCTGTGTGATCATGCACATCAGAGTGGAGAGATCCTCTAAAAGGAGTTAAAGCACTGGAGCCAAGTCTCCTGCTTGATGTGCTTGTTATGGCTGCGGTGAAGAGGTAATCCTCATCGCCCAGACTGCCAGGGACGGCGGGCGGTTCAATGTTTTCATTGCATAATTCAGAATGTCATCACATCAATATTCAGTTTAACATTCACATGTTTTCTCTCTCTCTCTCTCTCTCTCTCTCTAAGCAGGTCCAATGTTTGCATCATCACATGTAATAATTTGGCTCAATATTACAGTTAATGCATGATTTAGTTGGGACAGCTTGATGAGGATAACAAGATGATTTTCTCCGTCAGAGGGCTATATGTTCCTGCGCCATGCATTTATTCAGTACCAGGTGTTCTTGTGTTTGTTTGTTTTTTTTTTTTGTTCAGCAGGGAACATCGAATGGGAAAAGGCACTGGGGTCCCTTGGATCCAGGCTCATTAAAACATCACTTTGTTAAGTCGCGGAGCTGCTAGACAGGCCCGCGGCCCCGTTGAAGGCCTGCATGGACTGCCATGTGCAGGTTGTTTGCCTGAATAAATAGCCTGTTGAGGTGCCTCGCATCCTTGAGAAATTCAGTTCTAATTTTCATCCTCCCAGAGGGGCAGAGGTATTTACCTCTGTGGGCTCAATAAGCATGTCAGCTAAAACTCCAAATCAGAGTGGGGAAAAGAATGGTTTTCATAGAACAGAAATACTATCACAATACATGTATGAGGGATGGGGAAGGGAAGCAAACACTCGTGGTTATAGCTGGCTCTGAGAAATTGGTTGTCTCGCACTAAATTGTATGTTTTGCAAGAAGTCTGGATTTCCATAATTCCAAGCGGGATACAGCAGAGACAGACACACAACCACACACACACACACACACACTGTTGGGGTCACCAATTAACCCCACAAGCATGTTTTTAGAAACGAGCAAATCAGAGCAGCCATGCATGGGGAGAGAACTTGTACAGTTCATACTGAACGAACGACATTTCTAATTATTGTTAAATATGTTTATATGTAGGGATGCACTGATACCAGCTTTTTTAAAGAATGAGTACAAGTAGGAGTTCTAACCTTTAACTAATTGCTGATACAGAGTACCATTACAAGTACTGGTACATGAAAATGTCATTAAGTCTAATTCATACTCCATAGGCAAACAAAATGAGATGTGCACTTCCAACAGCCTTGAAGGTTCAGTGTGTAGGTTCTTTCTACTTCTGTCTTTCTCATTAATATTACAGCATCACCAAACCTTTGACATCGCTCGTGCTCTCTTGTCTCCCTGCTGCTGACGTCAGGTAATACTCCCCAGGTTGGATCGGGGAGCTTTTTCAGAGCGTGGGTGAATAAATTAATGAATTTATTTGGATTTTCTACATGTGCATACAAAATAAAACATACAATTATATATGAATCATTTTAACGACCCGTAAACAACCACAGAACAACTCGTAAGCAACCACAGACGACACATAATCATAAATAAGACCATTTTTGGTCCTCATAATTGTACAAATACAATTTCGGTGTGTAGTATTAGACCCAATACTTGGTATGGTTATCGGTATCAACGCATCATTATTAGTATCTATCCATTTATTTGTTGCATTTAATTTCTTTACATTTGTTATTATCACGTTTTTCTTACACTCTATTGCTCTCTTAATCTTTCACCTCTCAACATACTTGAAGACATCTTGCTACAACTATCATACATACAATAAGAGTTTGGTTTTTTTTGCATCATCATAGCAATATGCAAAACAAGACATTTGATAAATGCATCAACTGGAAATCCTGGATGTCACCGAATCGACAGTCAACACATGCTGCATGCTTACAGATGTGTTTAATTCACGCAGATGGAATGACAGAGCAGAAAATAAGCTTGTCAAGGTGAAAGACATCTCCTATTTCGATGCATAATTCACAGCAAGCAAGCACCTGAAGCTTCACAGGAAATTAACATTTTCTTCTTCCAAATTGGCTGAGTGTGGGCTTTATAATTACCTCATATCAGCCTCACATACCTCTTCACGACATGATACTGGCACCGGAATCACCAGACTCTGATCTCCTGCACAGAGACAAAGTCAGAAAAGCATGATGGGGAGGAAGCTCTCACTTTTTGAGCTTTTTCCTCCGTTGGTTGTTAACAGCTTTTGGGTAAACGTGCAGATATGGACTGACACCACAATCTGTGCTCTGTGATGGGCACATCAGCCTGCTGTCACGCTGTCAGCCTGTCAGCAGTGCAACAGTGCCATCTACGGCGTCGTGGAAAATGAGGCCGGTCATCCGTGGCACAGTGATGATTTGACTGGACTGCACTCTGTTTCCTGATCATTACCATGGCAATGAAGAATGGTTTGTTCACATTAGTAAAATGACTGTTTTTATGCCTGACAAAACCCAATGACATGGAGAGGTGTCTGTAATGTGCCGGAACCCCATTATGTCTTGGCAACACATCTTAATAATCTGCGGACGTTGCCCCTCTCTTACTAAAAAGGACGTTCGCCCTCACCACTCTTTATAAAAAGCTGGTATTAACCCCGTGATTACATTTTCCTCCAGTGGGTATAGTGGAGAAAATGTGAAATTCTGTGAGGAGAGTGCACCTACAAGCATTAACCGAGCATGGAGTTCTGTAATTTGCATGCTGTGATAGGCACAAAGGGTTGGCCATTCACTTATTTTCAAGGTCATGAAGTTTCTTTGGTCGAACCTTATGATAATCACGCTTGTGCGGGGTAAGAAATTGCTTTTAAACTCTGTTGCGCAAAAGCCAGTCCAACCACGCTGTTCCCAGTGGGATGGAGGTTACCTTTAATTAAAGCAAAGTTGCATGGTTATGTAATTAAAAGCCAGAATAATAACACATCTTTTAATTACAAAGTTCAATCGGAAAGGTCCAACTGATTAGATGGCCAAATATGGAGGACATCAACAAGATATGACATGGAAAAATAGAAAGAAAAAAAAAAAAAAAAACGAATAAGCACTGGGAGGTGGCACAACTGTATCGGGAAATATTCCTCCTGCAGGGTTTATAGGCTTATAAGGATTTGAGGGGATATTACTCATTCAATTTAACAAAAGTGTGAAATCCCTCTTCATGTAAATGAAACAATCAATATCAAATTAATAAACCCATAAAAAGCACACTTCCTAATGAGTTGCAGAAATTTGGGAGAAAGAGGAGAATTTGAAATCCATACAAATCCATCGTAAAACCCCACCTCGCACCTCAAATGGCAGTTTTGAAATCCAATTTGAGGCTTTAATCAGGAATTGCCATGCCTCTATACCCTAGTAATCATCAGTGAAGAACAAAAACCAATTATCAGCCATTCATACACAGCGCCTTTGCAAAAAATCATTCAGCATTGATTACATAGGGAAAAAATGGAAAAATGCTTAGTTGATTCAACATCCTTCATTATCACATTCATGGAAATACAAATACCAAAAGGTCCCGTGTGCAGTGTGTAATGACAAGCGGGAGACAAGAGCAGGATTCATATGCCACTTGTCGATGCTCATTTACCTCTCTGACCCTACATGCGCACTCAATTTATGATGGCACTGAAACCAAAAAATAATTGCAATATCGCGCGCGTAATGGAATTTCAGGGCCGTCGGGGGGTAAAGAGCTGCCCACATTGTGACAGCATAAAACAAATCCTTGACCAAAGAATGGCTTTGCTTTAATTCAGTCCCATAACGTACTGAAACCTAACCCCGCTTCCAGTGTGGGAGAGAAGTCCATTAGGCCACAGATGTATTTTAGCAGCTTGGAAACTCTACCACACACATTTTTATCAGCATACATTTTTGCAGTGCATGCTTTCCACAAAATGACCTTCTGTTCACACTGAGTCCAGACCGAGCTGCAGCTTTTACACTCATATTCACGAGGCCTGCTTTATGGGACTCATAAGGCCACCTCTATCCAGGAGCATAATATGTTTGTGTGAGGGGTATAAAGCACATAATGTGCCATAAAAAATGTCCTTTAATGAACATTATAGAAAGACTGAAGCATCTACACTTCCTTAAGTATGGGGCACATAAAAATGGCTAATGGCTAGCTTCCTGTACAACCACTATTGGAGAAAGTGATTGTCTGGTCTTTACTTTTGCACTCTCTTCCATTAGGAACGTCCAAACAGGTGCACCTCAAACAGCTATGAATCCTTTTCCTTCTGAAAAGCACATGAAGGGGTTAACTGCTACTTGCACACTGCAGGTGATATGAGAAAAAGACCACAAAATCCAAACAAAACGTAATTTCAGTAGATGTTACGTGTTGAACTTCATCTGTCTTGATTTGAAGTTGTCTCACCAAACCTCCGAAAATCTGTTGCATTCTGTGAATACGGTCGGCGTTTGATGGATGATAGTGGCGAAGGAGCTGAGAGGACCGCTGGACGGGGCAGACCCTCACACCTGAGCAGCCAGGGATGGCTCGGCCACATGCTGTTCGCATCATTACACAGCCTCAGCCCAAACCTCTGGTGCCGCCCTGATTGATGGGCTCCACCAGGCCAAACGGCCCGATGGAGGCGTTCCATCCAGACTATCGCCGGACCCATCCATCTTGAGTCCCTAGTAGAGAAGTCGTGTTACTGTACGTCTTGTCTGCGGCCGGGCTGCTCAGCCTTAATCCCATTCCCTGATTAAATGGGCTACTGGGTGCAGTGAGGGCAGGATTCAGTATTGTACACTAAATTGTCAGTGACAAACCAGGATGGCAGACTCAATACAATGTGAAGGCGCACGCACACCCACACACACACACACACACACACACACACACACACACACACACACACACACACACACACACACACACACACACCTCAGAAATGTGTCATGTACAGGCTTGTCTTCAGCTGTATGTGTGCGTGTGTGTGTGTGTGTGTGTGTGTGTGTGTGTGTGTGTGTGTGTATGTGTGTGTGTGCGCGTGTGTGCGTGCATTACTATTTCAGGGTGTGGATGAAGAAGGTGCAGAATGTGTGTATGCGTACTGGTATTGCTGATGTTGTGGGGACATACTGTAAGTCTACATGACACATATTGTTCAGATATGAAGGTGAAGACCTCGGTTTGGAATAGGATGAGTTTAAATAGTTATGGTGAAAAGATTAGATTACTCCAATCTAATCTTTTCACCATAACTGAGTTAATATAATGAGAGACACTGAAACACATATTGTTGGGGTCCTTGCTTATGAGGCCTTCTGAAAACACATGTTCATTTTGAAACCACTCAACCGAGCACATCTATTATTATAAGGACATTTGATTTCAAGGTAAAACAAAGTGTGAATCTGTCATGTCAAAGAGAGTTCAAAGAAAGACAGAAACACTGTACCCGAGCACAGTCACAAGTGCCGCCCACTACTCCTTGCAACCATGTCAAGGCTTCAAGATACATTCATTATGGTCCTGTATATCTGTGTGGGTGAACATCACAGACAGCATTTATAGTATCCATTGAATCCTACTGTACTGTCAACAGAACATCCAGGATTTTCTTGAGAGGCCCAATCTGTGCAGCTGTGTACAATTGTGAATATTTTTCCTGAAATGACAGAAATCGTTTTTCATGTTTCATAGTACCAAGTTACGAAATATATCATTATTTTACAGATATCATGTTTCCACGGGTTATAAGCAAAATGTTTCTTTAACATTAGATTCTTAATTTCAATTTAATAAGATTTTACAAATATATAGTAATTATTACCCTTTTAAAAGGCCTTTTTAAACAGGTTAGTAAAAACATTGAGTAATGAGTTACATTTAACAAAGCTGCTTTTAGCAGCAATGTCTTAGAAAGTTATACTGTAATACACCAGATAAAACCCTCCACTTGTACTTTTATTTTCAAGGAGTGTATTAGAAATGCCCATTAAGTGCTTTCAATTTTGTTTTAAAAGGCAATACAAAGCAAATAATGTTATTTTAACTTCAGATTCCTTAAAAAAAAGTTACATCAGGCTTTGAAAATATCAATATTTGCGTGTTGATAAACAGCATGTTGTTTATACATTGAATAAACTCCTCTGTATAAAATAAGTAAAAAGAATTTCTACATTTGTAAGCTAAAGTAATGTTGGAATCTATTCATGAGAGTTAAACAAGTAACTTAAGCATGCGTAAAATGTCTCAAAAACCTTTCTTATTGAAATCTTAACTATAGAACGTTATCCAAGCATAATTTAGAACATATCTATCACAACTAACATCTCTATATACCATTTATATGGACAGAAAGCTCGCTAAAAAAGTGTCTAATCAACCAGAATCATGCACATTTAAAAAAAATAAATGAAATCAATGTCTCACTAGGTTTTTGTAAAAATCATTTTGACACATGCACAGTTTTACTATTTTACAGGGAAGGAGCTTAAATATGGTTTATTAGATACTTTGGACATTTAAAACAACTATTTTTTCTAAATTTGATCTCCTGGCTCATAAAGGATTACTAAACAGAAAATGTGCAGATTAATGTGTTTGGGTGTTTGTGCAACAGTTTAGAATTGAAAAGGACATAAACCCTTTCAAACTGATATACAAAAATATTCATCATGGCGATATGTGGAAGGTTAATGAGTTTGTAATCATGGGTTTATACTTATATAGGATATATCTATACATGTTTGCACAACATATATAATTATCAATTACCGTACTGGATTGTATAATAATTATGCATGCAAAATTAATGATAGTTGTATAAAATTAGTTTGTTGAAAAATTGTCCTGTGTTTTTGCAAATAAACAAATTACATTTATTTAGTCACTAGTTTATCCAAAAGTAAAAGAAGTTATAAGAAAGATAAGTCATTAAATAATAAATAGCCCTGTTGTCAGCTTGTTCTCT
>OMNM01037434.1:0-14572 GCA_900302745.1 Parablennius parvicornis | reverse complement strand
CCCCCCCCCCCCGCCGCTCCCGGAGTGGGCGGAGCTACGAGGAGGGAAGGCAGCGCAGCGACGGTTCACCGAGAGGACAAATCTACAACAAAGACGTTTTATTAAACGTCGGCTGTTGAAACCATTTTAACAATCTTACTCAATCTTGTGCTTCCTCTACTATTCTTCAGTTTGAATATTGAAATCATCTTAGCTTTTGTTATTTGTCATTTTAGCCATTTTTATGATCGTATCTTATTTTCTTAGCACCACTTCATTTTCCATGTTTCTGTGATTTGATCTATTTTACATGTTGCCGTCGTTTCAGCCATTTATCTTAAGATGTTTTTTTGTTTGTGGTCTTTAAGACATTTTAGCACGTTACTCCATCTTCACCCTAACGTATTTTAGATTTTCAGTTTCAATGTTTCCGCTATTTGAAGTATTTTAACTAATTTTAGATGTTTTTGTTGATTTAGCTGTTTAAATGCAGATATTTCATTTTTGTCATTTCAGAATATTCTGGTTTTTTTTTTATTAAAATATTGAACATTTTTAGGACTTTTTCAGTTTAGAAGTTTCAGTCATTTTAGCCGTTTTTTGAACTTGTTCAGATGTTTTTGTCGTTTTGCCTGTTGGAGCCACTTTAGCTCCAGATCAATCCGACTCTCTCCCGCCTCCATCTGGCCGTTTACAAAACCACGATTTAAAGCGAAAATGAAAATCTGTGTTTTGAGTCTCAGTTTCCATGACGACGACGCTCGGAGCCACTTCAGTTTTACAAATACCGTTTTTTTTTTTTCTCGTTTGAGAAAAGTTTCACGTTTACAGGGCAACTATCTGAAAACGATGTGGTTAGCAGGCCAGGCCACTAGATGGAGTCATTGTTAGTAAATGACGATGGATCACTTGAGAACTTCGTTCAAGCGGGGCGTCGTTCTTAACGCGGAAGCAACAATCAAGACTGTTCCGACTTATTTTTAAGAAACCCTGAAGAAAGCCTCTCCCTCATGGACTTATTTATAATCCTCAGTTCACACTTGTCTCCGGGTTTGTCAGCTTGTTGGTGTTTTCCTCCGTTCCGCCATGTTGGCTCAAACCCGCGGAGAACGTCGCAGTTGCTGCAAACCCGTCACCTCCGTTCTCCCGTGATTGAAAGCCTGACCTTGCAGTGGAGTGAGTCTTTGGCCGATTTGATAAAACTCCCGCCGTCTTCCTGTTTTTTTTTCAAAAGATGTGATTTGGTAGAACCGTGGGGATAAATCTCCTTTAAATATTCATGATGCGGCGCTAATCCCCGAGCGGGGAAGAGAAACTAATTCCTCCTCTGGAAGCTTTTCGTCTGTGTGAAGGTGTGAAAGTGTCAGTTCACCCACAGATGGTTTGAAGCAACGGCGCCCGTTCAACCTGGAGCCTGAGAGGAATGTTCTGGAGGGAACCTTCATCCCGGCCTTCTGCTCGACGTTCCGATCCACCGACGGCGCCGAGGAACTGTCACGCTCACAGATGCTAATTATGCTAATTTTGAACGCCGTCAGGAATTCCTTGGTATTTCTTGAATAGCAAACCGAGGCGAGGTGTTGGAGAGAGCGTCACAGCGGGGTGTCAGGTGGTGTGTTCAGGCTGGTCCAGGGAGGTGACGGTGACACGGTGACGTTAACAATCAGAATCCAGGAAGTGGAATCTGAAACTGTTTATGGCGACGCCGTCACGTCTGATGGATTTCAGCTCAGCAGAGCCTGTCGATGCTCATCATCCTCTCGCACGCCGTGGTCGACACCTTCGCCTTGAAACGACTAGAACCTGGTCCAGTTCACAATCCTCACTGTCAGTCCAACTTGGTACTTTTATTTTGACACTCACCGTAGTAACAATCCATCTTGGTACTTTTATTTTGACAGTCACCATAGTAACAATCCATCTTGGTACTTTTATTTTGACAGTCACCATAATAACAATCCAACTTGGTGGTCTGTCCACTAGAATGTTCTCTCATTGTTAATGTTTAGAGCTCATTGTTCTCTGATGTGTGTGTGTGTATGTGTGTGTGTGGTTTCATTACTAAAAATAACAACGAACAGCACCAACTAGTGGCGAACATGAGAACTACACCATTTTCAGCTTTTCTGCCATTTTCTTGTAAACAGACATCTCCTTCAAAACGTAGTGTAAACGGGGTCCGAGTAGTTGTTGAAACGATGCTTTGATGTTAAAGAACGTACGTCAGCACTGTTGTAATCTCAGTATTTATAATCTCAGTATTTATAATCTCAGTGAGTGAATATAAGTCCATGAAGTTGATGTGAAAGCGCCGCTGCCAGCAGGACGAGAGGAAGTAAGATCTTCAGTGTTTCAGCAATGAATGGAGCTTCCTGCCTCCATGACAACACTTAAAGGTCTTTGGATAATGTTCTTCTCATTGTGTGGGTGGATGCACATCGTGTTCTCCACTAGCAGAGGGTGGACTTTCTATATATTATGTATAAAACTGTGTCGTGCTCTTAAATCCCATTAAGACTTGATCCTTCGGTCTGAGTCGGCTGCCTGATGAATCCCGGCGTGCCGGAGCGGCGGGTTAGCTGAAGGTACGGGACGACCCCAGAGCTGAGCTGCACATCTGCTTACAGAGCTCCTCTGCACTTCATCACTTCCTGCGTCTCCCAGGAGGTCTAAGTAGGCCAGGCTGCCCCACATAGACACGCAAACACACAAAAGCTAACTTTAAAGCTGGATTTAAAGGAGTCGCACAGAAATCGCACGTTTCCTGGTTAAAACCTGTAGATTAGTGTCGGACCTCAGTTGTGGCTGAGGTTTCTTTGTTTTTTTGGGGCTCTTTGTTCAAACCAGAATTGCCCACAAGGGGGCGCCACTTCAAAATGTGAGGTTTTTGATTGTGGCTGAAAGTTGGGCGCTCGGGGAAAAAAACCGTTCAGGCCGAAGTCTCTCTCCTCTGATTGGTCAGATTATTCTTGTTTACTTCTGCATTCCGTCACAAGTCCCTGACAGGAAGTGTGCGTTGAGTATTTGTTCCAGCTCGCTAGCGATTGTTTGTCATATTGTAGTCATGCTTAGCATGTAGTGTCACTATGAAGCTTAGCATGTAGCACGTCACATAGTTTTGCGATGCTCCCTAACACAACACCGTCAGCACCCACAGTTAGAACCAGACCGTGGAATGCTGTGAGGGGGCGTGGCCTGCCATGGCCTGGATAGTATGAACTCCTGCCAAACACAGCCAAACCCTTCTTCTTATTCTTATATTATTTAGTTACTGTTTCGGTTTGAAAAAGGGATCAGAACGAGCTCTGTTTGATTTTTTCCGTTTCTTAATAAATGTTAAGAATTGATTTAAAGACAATTTGAGGGAGACTGGATACGTGAGAAAACCAGCCGATGATTCAAGTTCTCGTATCCGTACTCTGTATCAGCAAGTAGCTAGAGGTTAGTACTCCTACTTTATTGTAGTACTTTAATCCTCTAAATGAAAGCCTGAAGAAACGAGCGGTTTCTCTTTCAAAGAATGGAGTAACAGAGAAACAACTTCTGGAACGGCGGCGATCGAACGTTCTTTTGAAGCGTTAATCTCTGAGCTTTACTGTGAAAGGGCCTGAGCTTCCAGAGGCGACAGGCGGGGATGACGAAGCATGTTGTTCGTCTGGAAGCTGCTGAGGCAGAAGAATATCAGCGAGAGACACAATAACACAGCAGATAAAGGAAAGGGATGAAGAGAGAGCCTGAGGAGGAGAGAAGCTGGTGGATGAAGAGGTTTAGTGAAGAAAGAGGAGCTGGACCAGGAAGTGTGTTACAGATCAGTTTATTAGCACAAGGTGCAAGTCTGACAACAAGGAGGCTCGTTAGAAAAGAGACAGAGAATCAGAGAGCTACGGAGGAGGAGTGTGAAGAAAAACTAAATTCATGCGCTTCAGAAAAAAATCGAAAATCCCCCAAAAAAAATTTTATGGAGAAATTTTTTTTTTTTTTAATGCACCATCAACATGCACAACAAATATATTAAAAGACTGAACTGTGAAGAATGATTTTCTCATTCTTTTTCCAGTTTCCATGCTCTGAAAATTAAAAGTGACAAAACTTGGAATAAATGAAACATATCGTTAATTCCTATAAAATCAAAAATATCATGGAAATTAAAACATTTTAATCCAAATTCTTTAACAGAAGCCACAGCTGGTGGAAATTAGTTATTTGGAAGAACAAATCTCTATTTTATTTCTCTCCAATAATAACGTGAACACAATTATCAACAATAATCATTGAATCACTAAATATCAAAGACGTTAACGACAAACGTTAAAACGTCTTTCCACACGTGTTACGAGCAGAAACACAACAAAACTTCAAAACCTCAAAATCTTTGTTTTTCGAGAAAAACACCCTGATTTCCCTTTTCGACCGACTCGTCCTTTGGTAGCTGCGAAACATGAAGGAAAACTAACGCCGATGTCGCCACACCGACACGTGAAGGACAAACACGCCACTTATCAGCAAACTACAACGTTTGGTGGAGTTTATCACTAAAACACACAGTGACACGGGAACCGCGGGCGGATTCTCTAAACAACATTAAAAAGAAGGAAACGGTTAAATTAAACTCGTCAAACAGCAGCGACACCTTGTAGCGCCACATTATGTAATAACAAGGTAATAATCTAACATGAGCTCATTATGTAATAATGCCGCATTTTCTAATAAGACTGTAATAGGTCATATTGAAATAAGATTTCAACTCATTATGTTTAAAAAAATGTTTTTTTTAAATCCTTCTTAACCTGAAAAGCTTCATGTTTTCTGATGGTGTTATGGCTTTTCTAATTAAATCATCAAATTTGATGATTTATTACATAAAGGACCAAATTATTACATCTTCTCAAAAAAGTGGAGCATTTTGTAATAAATGTTGCAATATGTAACAAGTTATTACGAAATGCCACAATGTTTATTAAAAATGCAGCAGATTATTACAAAACGCAACATTGTGACATAACGAGTTGAGAATGTGCTACATTGTTACGTATTGTGCCGTTATTACATAATGCGACGCTACAACGTGTCGCTTACATTCTTCACATCAACGATTGTTCTCTGGCTTTAGTTTTCACCTCTTTAGACAGGAAGTAGTGCAAAGCAGAGTCCAGGATGGACCAAACGTGACTCAGAGGGGTTTTTACATATCCGTGTGTGTGTGTTTGTGTGTGTTTCTTGCGATCTGTTTTGGGGTTGAATTTTCTTTGAAACGAGACTCACCAGGAGAGGAAACAGACTGTAAACTCTGGGATTAATCTGTGGGTCAGGACGAAGCGTTTTCCCGATAATAAGAAATAAGTGGAGGTTCTAACACACATTTTAGGACTAAACATGTTAAATCATGTAGTTATCAGGTGCAAAAACTATCACAGATACAACAGTTACAGACTCTACATGAAGATTTCAACCTAAAAGCATCAGGAAGTCTGTCAGTTGATATAATATAACAAAGTGTGTGTGGCGTGACAGTAATGTACATGTACAGGTCATATCGGATGAAGTCGGAGGGGATCCAGGCAAAACATGTCAATAAAACCTATTTGTGGATAAACGTGTGTATTGTTATTGTGACGTCTGTCAGACGGATCAATCCTTCCACAAAGTTAACACCAATCAATAAGCAGTTCACACACTGGAGAGTCAAATTTAAATAATTTCAACCGTCGTTCGTTAAGCCGATTACTGATTTTCAGACAGATTTCAGTGTGTGTGCTTGTTTATTCTCATATTGGCCCTTATTTATTAACAGGGTGGAATTATAGTGAGAATATTGATGTGTGTGTGTGTGTGTGTGTGTTGACGGGGTGGAGGGAGGAGGTGCACAGAAGCAGAAGCACGGCTGATTGACAGTTGGCATGGCGATGGAGGCGGGGTCTAGTCCTCTGAAGCGTCGGGATTGGGGGGAGAAGAGGTGAAGAACAACAGATGAAGAAGGAGGGAAGATGAACAAAAGAGGCATTCAGAGAGGGGAAGAGTATAAATATGGAGGATTTAAAAGAGGAGGAGAAGAAGGAGGGATGAGGAGAAAGAAGGAAGAAAGCAGGTTAGTAAAGCCACACAAAATCAAATTTAAGTCTTTGAACAAAGTAGATCCTGAACTGAGGCGCTACCGTGCAAGAAGAGACATGCAGCACACACACACACACACACACACACACACACACACACACACACACACACACCTGCTCTGTCAGGATTACGCTGACACTGAGGATTCTCTGACCCACTTTCTACCTCCTGCATCCTCTGGGGCGTCGGCCCCTAAAACAATGAGTCCATCCTGCGACTCTGCAGCGACTCTACGCCGGGCCAGACGCTCTGTCTGCCAGAGCAGCGCCCCCTGGTGGACAACACGCTTCAGGTGAGTGCAGACCGGGCACCTGCGGCCTCGTTAAGACCTCTGACGAGGAAGAAGATCGTTTCCTGTCAACGACATCGATCTCCGCCGACGATCCAGGACGGATCAGATAAAGATCAGACCCCGTTTCCGTGAACGATCTCAAATTAAAAACGCATGACTTTAGAGGTGTTTTGGATGTTTGTTTACACAACAACGGTGCTCAGAGCGACTGAAAAGCCTCATCTCTGTATGAACTAGAATGTCCTGCACTCCGGTTGTTGTTTATTATAGCGCTGTCAAAAATAACGTTGATTTATAACATTTAGTGACCACTAAAATGAAAAATAAATAAATAATGACACCTACAATGATCACTGATTCTCCGAGAGCTTGGCGAGACTGAAACGTGAAACTGAGGTGTCAAAAAAAAGTTCAACAATTTTTTTTAAAAATTAAGCGATTAACACAGTTTTGTTTATTTCTTTTTATTTGTTTATTTTTCCCCTCCCTCAGCAGTGTAGCCTGGTGGCGCCCCCTGGCTACAGAGCAGCAGAACACCGAGTAATGACGGGACGTTATAATATTAAGTTGCGTAACATCTGAAACCGAAGGTGAAAGTCATTTGTACACGTTGTAATTTAACGAGCACAGAAGAAATTCTGCAGGAAAAACAGTGGGTTGCCATGTTGGCTGACCAGGAGCCACGGATGTCAGTAATGGATATCCCAGTGTCTTATTACAACTTTGTTCTGGAAATATTCAAATCTCACACGACTCCAACAATTGCCGCAGCACGAAACCAGAAGTGGAGGATTATGGGAGTTGAAGACGCCGTCCAGGTAAACTGCTTCTGCGATGTGATGTGCAGAGGTTTAGTGTTTTGGAGAGAGTAGAGGACTTTACAGACTGTTGGAAAAGCAAAGAAACTCAAAAAAGATGATCATTAAACTAATCGATACGCAGGCTGGCTCAGTAGCTCAGATCAAACCAGGAGTTCACATCTTTGTGTAGAAATGTTACTTTTTGAAAATGCTCTCACTCAGTTGCTGCACTTAATTATTCCAAAGCTTTAATAAGCATAAATAAAATAGCTGGCAAAGCATTTTAATCTTGAGAGTGAGGACGACAGACGCCTTATTGACTTCTTCATGCAAAGACATTCCACTGCCAAACACAAGCATAGCATAGCATAGCATAGCATAGCATAGCATAGCATAGCATAGCATAGCATAGCATAGCATAGCATAGCATCTCTAAATTTAAACCAAGAGTGAGCTCAAATGAAAGCACCTGGAGGATCAGGGGTGTGGATGGAGTGTGTGTTTTGATGATGACGTGGTTCAAAAGAATAAAACGAGAAAATTGGACAAGAAACAAAAAAAAAAGGCATTAAAAATAAAAAAGTCCAGAATGGAGCACAGATAGAAACTATGGAGGACCAAAATTAAATCAATAAATAACCATGATCATTAATGTCATTAATGAATTGAAATTTGAATTACATATATAAATAAATGTGTCATTATTTAATTGAAATATAAATATTAAAAAAAAACAAAAATATACATATAAATATTTCAACATTCAATTAATGATGTCATAGCAACAGCGGACCATGAAAGAATCAAATAGTGAAATAATTAAATTGATATTAAATAAATTGATATTTTGATTAATTAATGACACATTTATATATTTTATTCCAATTTCAATTAATTAATGACAAAATGAATTAGTGTGTATTTATTTACTTAATTTTGGCACATTTAATCCACCATAAAAAAAAAAAAACCCCTCAGAAATCAGAAGCAGTTCGTTCCCAGAACGAGACGAGTGTAAAAGGCTGAGTGGAGTCTGCAGAGCGACAGCCGCGGGGTCGGCGAGCGTCCGGCGTAGCTTTATCAAAACGCTCTGGCTGCCTCCAGTCGACTGTTAGGAATCATTATCGCTCATTGATTATGTAAACGAGTTCTTTTGTGCCTCGCCTCTGATTGAAAATGAAACCGTTTGCTCAATAGCTGGATACGCTGAGCTGCTTCCTGGAGATGAAACCTTCAATCACGTGTTCTGAAGGAACAGTTTTCCTCTCACAGCCGCGTGGATGCGTCTTTGAACAATCTTTGACAAAAGTCTCATTAATGTGACGACGTTCTAACCTTCAGATCTGCTTTCTGATTGGCGGAGACGTTACAGAGATTTGACTGTGGAGTTCAAACTTTGAGAAATAATTCAGAATAACCACAATCCTCCAGGAAGAGTTTCATCTTGAAAATGTGTATTTGGTCCAAAATCTAATATATTTTCCAAAATGGCTGACTTCCTGTTAAGTTTCGGTGTGTAAAGAGACTTTTTGAGTGAATTCAGGTGTTATATGAATTTCGTAGCTCCAGGTAAAACGTGACGTGGGGGCTTTTTGTAGGGGGCGCTTTTGAGCCACTTTGCCACTCAGGTGTGTATTAACCTCTAATTATCACATTGTCACCAGGTCTGAAGTGTGTGTAAAGTTTTGAAAACTTTCCGAGTAGGTTCAGGACCTCAAAATGTGTAAAAAAAAATTAAATAAAAGTTTAAATGCATCTGAGATGAGCACTCCCTCAGCAGAGCTCAGTCTAATATCAAGTTGGCGAAAAAGCTAAAAAAAGAAAATACAAGCGGCACAATAAATAAAAGTAGTAATAACAGTAAAAGTACTGGTACAAAAAACATCCCTGTCATCTGTGTATATTGTTATCACCATACTCTACGTGTTTATCACGTATCGTATCTTCAAGTTAACAAATCTTCCGGCTTTATTTCCAACAAATGAAATAAAAAAATGTTTTATTTGCTGCTTTTAATCTGGATTACTGGATGTAATCCCACTTTCCACAACTCGTCGTACTGCGAAACAAAAGAGCTGAACTTTGGTTTCCTAAAGCAGGAGACCAAGAGAGCAGCTCACATAAAAAGAAATATACATACACACACGCACACGCACACGCACACACACACACCCACACACACACAAAAACAAAACACATTACTATCCGTCTGACTGCTGATGGCTTGACGAGACAGAAAATCCGAATCAAACAGAAACCACTGACCGCAACTTCTGAGGCTACAATATGACTGCTGTGCACTCTGCGTGTGTGTGTGTGTGTGTGTGTGTGTGTGTGTGTGTGTGGGCCTGTTAGTGCCACGGCAGCAGGCCTGTGACGGTCCGTCAGGCAGACCGAGTGGACGGAGCAGCAGGACGTGATGCTGCACGACGTCTGACCGCTGAATCAGTGTTGTTTTTTTGTAACACACACACACGTACGTGCACACACACACTAGTGAAAGTAACACACAGCCCTGTGACAAAACCCACAACGCACATGCTGCAGCGATGTGAACACGCTGGTGACAACACTGTGAGTGTCTCCAAAAAAACAGAATTAACTCATGAACAGATGGAGGGATGATGGATGGATGGACGATGGATGGATGGAGGGATGATGGATGGATGAATGGAGGGATGATGGATGGAGGGATGATAGATGGATGGAGCTAGTGTCTCTCCTCCTGCTCCTTCTACTGACGGAGGACAATAACTGCGCCTCCCTGCTGTTTGTCACCCAGCGTGTCAGCATGTCTTCATCTGTCCCGGCTGATCACCGGCTGAAGCTCCGCCCCCCGGCTGAAGCTCCGCCCCCGGTTTGTCCCGCAGCCTCCTGTCACCAAACGCTGCCTCACGCTATCTGACGGTCTCACCAGAGTGTCTGCCGACTAGAACAGGCCCCGGAGCCCCGTCATCCTGCCTCACCGTCACTTCCTCTCTCTTGATCCTTCACTCAGCTCTTTATTTCTTAACGTCCGCTGTTTTCACGTCGGCCACACGAGGCGCCGCTCTACCTGTACCACACCGACACTCTGCTGCTGCTCTGGACGTTCACGTCTGTCACGTAGAACATGTTGTGTCACTGTCTCTCGCTCTGGAGAGATTTACAGGTGACACCTGATGTAACAGGGGCCATGAATAATGAGTAAAGAAGAATGTCGAAACACAAATACTATCAAAATGCATCACGTCGGTTCAGGTGATGTCATGAAATCTGTAGGATTTTTAAATACACTATCATTTGTATCCTATTATATGATGTCACATCATATTGTATCAGCTCATATATGTCATAATGTATCATATCATGATGTATTGTTCCATAAAATATGCAGTGTTGTATCATATCATATATTGTACTATAATGTATCGTATCATATTGTATCAGTCACATTTCACTGTGTCATTCTTTATAACATCCAGTCATTTCATATTGCTTTAGTTTCCATTAATTCTATGAGATATATCTGGTATCACACTGTGCCTGATGTTATTGAAAAGTATTATTTTATTTTGTGTGAAATTCTGGTTGTTTAGTTTGAACATGTTTACATTATTGTTAAAATCAGCCAATTGAATCAAGATAAAACTACAGTGCTACTTTAAGATGTTTTTTTTTTCAGGAATACTACAGATTTATCCTGCAGATCTGAACGTCTGAAGGTAAAAAAAAAAGTGTCAATCACAGCTATTGATCCAGATAAGAGACCGTCCTACAGTCGTTACAGTCGAAGTGAATTATTAACGTCTGCGTCTCAGTGCGGCAGCTCATGTCTGACCTCGGCTGGGATCAACAGTCAGCCGGAACCTTCCAGGCAGTGACCTCCACTCCCGCCGAACCCCACGCCACTGAATGACAACACAGAAGATCCAAAATGGCAGCCGGTGTCCAGCAGTGCCTGATACGATCCATCACTGAGGTGCAGCTGCCGCTCTCGTTATGTAAGGGGGATTCTGTGATGGAGGATTTATGTGAATGGCAGCGTACAGTCGGTGGAAGCATGTGAGTCCAGCCCCATCAGGAGTCTGCAGGTTTCTGCTGCAAGTTACGGTTGATTGAAGTTATTTAAATTTTTTGGTTTTTTTCTAAATTGCCAAACGTGTGTGTTTTCTGTTGGAAGAGTGAAGCTGCAACAAGCTGAACCTTTGTTTGTTTTGTGTTGTCACATGTGTAAAAATCCAGATGTGAGACAACCACTACCTCTGTCTCACTGTAGGGGGCAGTGCTGAGTTCACTCTCTCTACCAGTGAGCAGACGTTCAAGGTTTGAGTCTCAGCTCTGAAGAGCCTTCACAGCGTGCGCTCTCACCTGCTTTGTTGTCGTCGTCGTCCAGCAGCGGGATGTAGTCCGTCTTCCCCACCGTCTCCCCGACCTGGTCCTCGAAAGTCTCCGCCTCCAGCTGAGCCACGAAGTCCCGCTCCACCAGGCCCTCGGGCGCCGGCGGGGGGACGCTGTCCGTCAGAGCGTCGCTCAGGCTCAGGTCTAACTCCGCCATGGCTGCAGACACACCAGACACGACGAGTCAACACGGGCGGCAAAACACCGACGGCAGCTTCAACGTCTTCAGTCAAAGAAAAACACTTCAAGTTAAAGTCGACTTCCTTTCCAGGCTCATCCAGCAGCGATCCAGTGACTCTTCTGCTTCACAGTTCAACATCCACCATCTTGAATGCTCAGTCAGTTTTCATCAAGTACAAAGTGATTCTAACTCGTAATTGCACCAATCCACCACTAGTGGGAGCTACAGAGACAGTAAACCAGGAAGAAACGGTCCTACAATAACAACCACTGCACTGCAGCACATGACCACAGGAAACTGTCAATGAAGAGAATTATTTACACTTCCATTGACTGATTAATCTTGCAAAGCTGCAGTTAAGAAGAGGAGGTGAAGTTGGTGAAAGAGACGTAACGAAAACAGGAAGTTGTCAAAGTGAGTGAGAGAGCAGAGCCGCTTTCGATTCCTGAAATCGAAAACGTGAAACTGACTTTTTTTCAAAAGACGGCTTTAAACCATCCAGGACCTGGACCTCAATGTTGGCATGAGTATTTTCGGCAGCTGCTAGGCATGAAGCCCGTGACCTCTGACCTCCCGGCTTCTTTTCCAATCATACAACACTTTGACTGCAGAGCCACAGGCGGCCACAAGAGGGCGGAGCATCGCCTTGGGATGGTGTTGCATGACAGCAGCAGTCTGTACTAAACATGGACGCTGGCTCACACTCGGCCGGCCGTCGGATTGTTTGACGGTTCCAGTCGACCAATGGAAAGAAAGAAAGAAAAAAATAAAAACTGCTGAGTCATGTTGTGTCATCTTCCAACTATAAAGCCAGATTATGTTTGGAGCCAGAGGCCCGAAGCTCTCACCGCTGCTCAGACACACTCCGAGGTCATCTGACTCATCGCCATCTTTACAGATCGGCTCCAACCAAACACAGAGTCACCAACCCTGATCCCAGAACCCTGAATCCAGAATCCTGAACCCTGAATCCAGAACCCACAGGAACACGTCCCACCATACTTCCAGTCCGCCTCACATCCAGATGTTCCCACATCATCAGTGACTGGATCCACAGCACAACTGCATTCATGTAGCAGTCATACTGAGAAGCTCAGAGCAGAAAATTAGCCTCTAGCTCCACCTGCTGGACGTCAGGTTCAGGTGTCCTGGAACACAGAGGCCATCATATCTTTATAGATGAAGGCCAACAAGCTGATTCTGGACACTGGAAATACACTGGAAGAGGTAAAACACGGTCAAGATTTGAGATGAACCGATACCGAGACCAGGATCAGGTCTGATACCAGGATCAGGTCCAATACTGCACTTCGTACTATTGGAAGATCCCAGAGTGGCTCCGTTGATATCGTGTTACACACTTTACATGTGACACAAACATTGAAATGACTACAATAGTTGTAATTTGACACCAGTGTTACTGTTCCAGATGCTGCTGAAGCCTGAGAATCGGTAAAATCACATTTCAGAAACAGTTTAACGTTTCTATTGTAGATTAAGTGTCGTCATGTGTGTGAACACAATCGCCTGCTTGTAGTTTGACCTCAGCTCAGTGAAACAAAGTGCTCAAAGCAAACTGATTTTATTTATTTAAATCAGTTTACTAATGATAGTTTAGTGCAAGCCTGATCTACCAAATTAATGGAAACTACATTCAATATTTCATTTTACTGAAGGTTTTCTGTAATTATAGAATTGAAATTGGCGTGTAAAAAATGGCGTAATTTGACCCCAGCTTCATTGTTACCTTTGAAGTTGTGCCGATTGGGTTCCGTTTTTGCCAGCGTGTATTTATTTATTTACTGGTTTGCGTATGTATGTGTTTAACCAACTTTTCACAAAAACTATTAACCTGAATTAAATGTAATCTTCAGGGATGATTTGAGATCATCCAAGGACCAATCAACTACATTTTGAGACATTAACAGCTAAACGTTTCTAAATAAATCCCGAAAAACTGTGAAAAAGAATGTACCATACAAAGCGGATGAGAGGGGCACTTCGTGGAGATCAAAGAAGATCAGCGTCTGTTGCCATGGGGACGCTCTCTGCTAAGCATTCCACAGTGATGTAGCTACCTGACAGGCTAGTTAGCATCAATATGAGCTAACGGCTATCATGCTAATTGAGTCCACTAACAAATGTTTGGATGGTGAATGCCTGCGCTCTAACGAGTGTAGCTCTAGATCTACCGAGCGTAGCTCTAGTTTCCCACTGTGTCATTAGATGAAATGACAGGCTGATGTCAGCTCACATGAACAAACATCCTGGAGATAATATGAGTTTCGGAGTAAGTCCACGTCACTTTCTACGTCGGTAAAAACTCCACACACACAGAAAGCAGGAGCCATGAAAGTGATCAGAGATTAAATCAGCTCCTCGTTCAGGAGAGTGAAATCTACCAGCTGCTGGTGTGAATCACTGCTGAGCCCCAGGGTGGAGGTCAGGGTGGAGGCTCCCCCACAAAGCCCAGCTGGCCACAGAGGCTGCACCGCTTTCCCTTTTTACCTCCTCATTCAGCGCCGGGGTGGCCACTCGGAAATAATCCCGACTCAGCAGAGGAAGGAAACCCAGAGAACGGGCCGGTTCCATTCTGCTGCTGTGGATTACGTGTGTGTGCGTGTGTGTGTGTGTGTGTGTGTGTGTGTGTGTGTGTGTGTGTGTGTGTGTGTGTGTGTGTGTGTGTGTGTGTGTGTGTGTGTGTGTGTGTGTGTGTGCGCGTGTCAAAGGTTGGGTTTTTCTGATCTGAGCTAACTGCTCAGCACCATGTTTGTTTATTGAAGCAAACAAGAAAAAATAAAGTACTGTGTGTGTGTGTATAGTGAGTCT
>OMNM01037430.1:8431-27148 GCA_900302745.1 Parablennius parvicornis | reverse complement strand
AAAAAAATGTGTGTGTATATATATATATATATATATATATATATATATGTATATATATATATATATATATATATATATATATATATATATATATATATATATATATATATATATATATATACACACAATAAGCTTTTGAATGCGTCATTAGTTTTCATTGAAACTGCAAGACTGAATGTGATAAGCTCACTTTTGAATGTTCATCTGTCTTGCATTGATTGCCTGGAATTCATAAAGCAAGAGCATACACAGTCTTTATGCACACATTATTATTTATATTTAGCTTTTGTTTATATTGCACCACTCTTAAACTCTTAACGTAAAAATGCACCTCATATTGTGTCTCTATGGTGCACCAACACATTTTCTTTTTTTAAATACTGATTTTATGTTTATTTTTTATTTAATCATTCATTTTTTTGATAACTGCAGTCCATGCTGGTTGAAGTCAAGTTTTTTTAACTGCCTTGGTGCAAGAAATGTGTAATACTGCCTCTAGTGTTGGAAACGGGATTCACCGTTCTGAAAATCAAGACTTGCAAATGGCCAACTCCTTCAAAAATTTAAACATTGTTTTGTACTTGTACACACATTTGTAGGAATCTCACCAATGTGCTGCTTGTGGAGTAGACGTTCATGTATTTTTCAAAGCAACACAGACGGAGTTTTGCAGATGGCTTCCACCAGTCAGTTTAGTTTAGTACTTGTGGTTTGTTGGGTTATGCAGAGATGGTTTGGAGCATAAAATGTGGTTCAGGTTCAAGGAAACACTCTGTTTACAGGTGGGTCTGTAAGAATGACATACTCTTTAAACAAATGAGTGTCTGAAATAGTCACCTAGTGTTTCCTTTCATCAGATACCTTAAATTCCAAACATACAGTACGGTACACATGGAGCACATTTATAAACTCATATTACATGTTAATAGAAACCAAAAACATAAAAGCCACAGCATAGTTGGTAAAATGACATAGCAGCTCTAAACAACTAGCGATTCCAGCAACTTCATATTGAGTTACTAGTTTGTTATTGGCAAAATACCAGTGCTACAATAACTTTTGACCTTAAAACACCTTTGTCCCATCACTGCTTAAGCATATTTATCTCACATATCATATATTTGTTGTTCACAGGCTTTGCAATTTGATGGCCACGGCAGGAAAACATATTGTCAGTGACAACAAACTATAATAATGAATCTTACCCAAAATATAATGATGATTAGTGATGATTCGTTCCGTACACCTTTTAATAAGTGGAGGCAGCATAAAAAATTAAACATAAGCTCTTAAGCAGTCTGTGTCAAGTAAGGACATTCACAACAAGCTATTAACTTTTCAGATTCCACTGAACAGTCCTGATAAGTAGTCTGGCTCACGCAGATCACACAGCCTACCCAACGGCGAATGTGTGTGTTCTTTTGGAGCAGACCTTAATTATTTGGATCAAAAAGACACTAACTCTTTTTGTTTTGTTTTTTTTCTTTGGTGAAACTTTTTTTTTCATTTTTATTATTATTCTATTTTGGATAGAGGATGTCAGATGTCTCACCAGGTCGCATCATCCCCACTAGTGCACGAAGAGATGGATATTGTTATGTCGCCCCTCATAACTCAGGAAAGCCGAAGTGAAAGCGGTGACCAAGCAGGATAGTGGCAGTGGAGTCAGCAGGATAGCATTTCAAATGGACAAGGTTTGTTTTTTTTGTTTGGGAGCCTTAAGGCATGACTGCCAGCCTCGAATGGAGTGTGTCATGCTCAGATTCCACTGGAATTGACAATAACATGCGCGTTGGCAGTCGATTTCAACTCACACGCACGAACGCCCACACATTGTTTCCTCTGTGTGTGCGGTACAGAGGAGTGCTGATTCATGACCTGTAACATCAGGAATTGTCTTTTGAAAATCAGCATGATGACAGTATCCAGACAGCAGTTATATTCCTATTTCCACTATTTTTAGTGGCATAAGTAACTCCGGAGATGCAGCACTCTGCATTTTATCCCGTCAGTCAGTCCGCCACTTTAACTGTGGTCCCTACTGAAATATATCTGCAGCTGTTGTGGACGGATTGGCGTGAAATTTTATACGAGAACTCTTGGCACATAGAAGATGGATTCTTGTAACTTTGTCGAGCCCCCTTACTGTTAGTCAAGTGGTATCAGCGGGAAAACAGGCTGCCGTGTATTCAGTAAAGTATCCCTTCTACTTGATTGCAGCATGTATACAAACAATGTATCACAAAAAAAGGAGGGTCTGAGGTAAACGGAGAGAAGACAGGTTGCAGAAGGTGCCTCCTTACTGATTTGAATGTCAATAATAAGATGTGAAAAAAGCAATATTTGGAGACTAATGCATTGATCCACATGGCATGGTGGTGTTCGTGAACACTCTTAGTCATCCAGGGCATGCTAGATCCAGCTCTGTCGTGAATTCAACTTGACTTGGACGGAGATGAGAAGTTTCAAAGGTGAATCACTTCAGTTGCCGTCATGACAAAGTGAGATAGGGTATGGTGTTGTTTTCCCAGTGCTTCCGTGTAAAAACCCTAAACTTTTGCTGTGTTTTATAATTCAGTTTACACAACAATGGTACATGGAACCACTGAAAATCTGACTTGTTGAAAACGGCTCCCAAGGTGACATTTTTTGAAAATGCTTTGAACATGTCGGGAGGAACCAGAGTGTCATGACTTCCAGTTTATATTCTCCTGGGACTTGGTAGTTTTATAGTTGAGTCTCAATCACTTTCCGTCTTCTGTTCGTCCGAATGTCCATGTTCTTTATTCAGTTTAATTAAATTCAACCTTGTTTATATAACGCAACGTATGCACAATGTAGGCTCTTTCACCGAGAAAATCCAACAAATCCACATGAGTAAACATAAAGTGGCTGTGGAAATTAGAATAGAAGATATTTAAAGCATATTGTTCTCTCCCCGAACATGCGTGGGGTTACATTACAAAAACAAACTGCACCCACTGGTGGAGCTACATGAAAACTACACTATTTTCAGCATTTTCACCCCAAACGTGTAAACAGACATTTAAAAAATAATGTTGCCATGTAAATGCGAAACAAAACTGAAACAAAAATGCTAAAGTTATATATATAAGGGAAATGTAATGTAAACAGAGCCTTATTGTTAAATTTTCACAAATTATGTACATCTAAAATCTGACTAACCATCAGCAGCCCACAACTCAACTAAATGTTTAAAAACGCCCCTCTTTAAAAAACAAACAAACCCCAAACCAGGCTGAAACGTTGGTAAGTATTTGTTGAAAGCTATTCAGGCGATTCAAAAAAGATGCGCCGAGATAGAATAGTCTGTGGATACATAACAGCATAACAGAAGTGATTGGTTTGGTTTAATGGGATCTCAACTAGCGTTTTCATTCACCATAATTGGGATCCCAGTGCGAAGCATATGTGGCATGAAAACCACCACGGTGTGAAAATGCAGAGTGAAGGATGCCTCAGCTAGAACAGATGTTAAGTATTGAATCCATAATCATAAGGATGTCATTGGTGTGAGTGGCTGGCATGCGGAGCACAGTGGGTGTGAAGAGACACCTCTCAACAGCAAGCGGAGAGGTTCACTGACCAAATTTTGTCGCTGGCGCATCTGTGAGGGAGAAGTAGCATCTTGGGCCCTGTCTGAGTGGTAGAGAGAAGCACAAATCACATTTTGGGTGTTTTTTGGTAGTTTCAGAACAACAGTTGTCATTTCAACGCCCATGGCTCACACTGTTTCAGTAGCAAATGTACATGGACCCTTCTGTGCACCGACAGTGCTCATGTGCTTTCTGGAGCTTTGGTGGCACATTGCTAGCTTAAAGCAGCAGAAAGCTGTTGTGCAACTGACCGACTAGAACTAGACTTCCGGTCAGAGTGCAAAGATTTATTCTTACTCTTTAAGTGCAAAGACGTATCGCTTACAATTAAGGATCTCAAACACTTTAAGAGCCTAGAGAAGGATCTCTATGTCCTAACACATGTGGCAGTGCACTTCCCTTGAGACAAACAAGCTTCTGTCAGCCCCATGTTATTAACTACAATATAACCATCCTCAGCTCCTCACTAGTAGGTTTGTTTCTTTGGCAGATGGGTAATTCCCTACAGCTTTGTAGGTCATAACTCTAAATAAAAAGGCACCAAAGTGTAAGAACAACAGGATATCAGTTATTTCTTGGAAACCTGTGTAAGTCTGCTGGAGCCAAGACCAGCTGACAGAATCAAGTTGGGTCTGTGTATCAAGAGTGCCCAACCCTTTACCACTGTACAAATACTAACTTTGATGAGGTTTCACATCAGGAACAGCCTCTTTGAACACTATAGGTGCAGATTAGTAGTTGAAGGTGAACACCTGCCCAAATGCAAGTGTGTCATCAATTGTACACATTTGGCGTATTTGCCCCCTTGTGTTTTTGCGTGTTTGTGATGGTTTTGCTCAAATAAATAGGAAGCCTCTTCTAATCATCTGCTAACATTAACAAGTTAGTTGGTTGAGAATACAAAACTTTGTCCAACTTTGCTTTGCATTGTTTTACCGATCAATGTGTTGACTGTATTTCCAGACATTTCTTTGCTTCATTGCTAATTGTATACATTTATGTCTAAGAAGTTTATATAAAGTCACTGTCACGTTAACACTGGCATATTAACTAATCACTATTTTATTGTTCGTTTACATGGAAACAGCAGAAGTGCTGCATACAATGTAGTTGGCATGTAGGGCCATGTGATGGTGCTATTGGTTGTTTTTGACATGAAGTCACAACCACATTAAGAATGGTGAGTACACAGGCATTCATATGGACAGACGGCAGACTATCATGTCCCAAGAGAATATGGAGTAACACCTTTGCCCATTAGTGTAGATTTCAAATTGAACTCAACAGTAAAAAGTGCTGTTATCTCAACGTAGTGCCTGTCCTCCTGTCGCACAACAACAAATCTGGAAAGAAAGTTGTGATTAGCTTTCACACTTGGAGTTCTGCAACACTGCAGGGTTGGTGCTGCGATCTTTAAGCAGAGGTGCGTTGCCAAGGCCTGAGCTTGGCAGTCAGAGTCCTGCCCCGAGAATACAGTTTTTTTTTTTTTTTTTTTTTATTTGTTTGTTGTTGACTTCCTATCTTGCTTCATGTTCCAGGCAAACACTGGAACGGCGTGGGTGCATGAACCTGCAAATGATATCTACAGGGGTTTGGACTGGAATGTTGTCAATCAGAGAGCGAGGAGGATGGAGGTTCGGTGAGTGCGTGGTAAGGAGAGGTTGTTTGTTTAGCAACATTCAGCAGCAAGGAGTTTTATATAAAGCATTAACAGGTGGCGAAACAAGACATGATATATAGATAAATTGGTCTTTATTTTAATTTAACTGAGACTGCAACAACCCTGTACTTTATATTTATATATGCCTGCACTTGTGTATGTGGATATACTCGATAGGGGGTATGTGTCTGTCAAGCTTTAAAATTGGGTGGATTCTGTCTAGTGTTGACATTCCTCACCGCAGGATCTACTTGCCTGAGTAAAACATTTATATGAAGCCTCTCAATGAGGAGCCAGAGAAATAGAAAGCAAGAAAGAAGGAGGGGAGAGGCAACCTGACCTGCCACGAACCGTTGCCTCCTGTTGAGCTTTCATTTCATGGTTAAATGTGGACTTAATGGCTGGTCTTACATGGTGGGAGCTTCAGTGTCTATGAGTCGATCCACCATTAGTCCCCGTGGCTTGAAAAAGACCGAGCACTGAATGGCAGGGCAAATAATAACAAGTTTGAGTAGGTTCCGTACACAATTGATCAACAACTGACTTGTTTTGAGGTCAGAATCTTACTTTCTTTTCTTTTCTGAAACAAGTACAACATTTAACTTGTGGTGATAGAGTGATCCATTATCCCGACTATTCTTTGTTTGAACTGTACCAAAGAGCTTTTATAGAAAATACAAATCTATATTCGTATGAAAACTTTATCGGTTCATAGATTTGTCTTGCCAGTACTTGATGGGGGGTAAATTCTTGCAGTGACTTACCCTGTTATGTAAGAAAGATACAGTAAACATAGATGATGTAAAAGAAAATGTTGAAAGTGAATGGAGTCTTGAGAGGTTTAGAAAAACACACAGCTCAACTTGAGGGAGAATTTTTAAAACTCCTCTTCAAAAAAATTTGATCTTTGAAGTACAATAAATAATATATCCATTCTCTACATTTAGCAATCGGGTTTTGCAGGTTTGCAGTGCTTTTAAGTGAGATGAGAAACGGCTTATTTAGGTGGAGGGAATGTTTCTGAGGGTATTTTGCAGAGAGCGACATCATTTGTTAATGCAATGCTGCAACTAGCAGGTCCTTGATTAGATGAATAGACACTCAAAATAAGTACAAAGCGTCTCTGTGAAGGTCACCAACACCTCATATCTCACCTCTTTTCACTGATTCTAATAATAATATGCATTTAGATGCGTCAGACGTTAATGTAAAAAAGTTGCACTATGGATCTGCATCTCAACGTTTGGGTTTCTGAACCCAAACCACATGTATGTTTCATTAAGGGTTTAAAAAATATTTTTATATGTTTTTCAATTATATGTGACCAAATATTGTGTATCATTTTAGATTACGATTTCAAACCAGAAAAATATAGTTCTAAGACAAACCATTATATGGTAAAATGTTAAGTATAAATTAACCAAAAAAATAAATAAATCTTAAAACTCACAGCAAAACTCCAGTTAAATAATTGGCTCAGGATTATTTCTGCCAAACAAGCTGTGAACAGTGGGATGATTGTGCTGCATCACAAGGGGGGCTGGAGTAAGCAAGGATGTGTAATAAAAAACCAACAACAAAGAATCAATTGTGAATTACACAACAAAAAACACTGAATTAATCAATGGATCAAATGAATCCTCAATTTACTTATTTATACAAAAAATAATTCAAAAGCTTTGTGACAATAATGAGTAGTCCCTCCTTTAAATATGACACAGCCTGACAAAAAAGCATTAAGTCATTGCCCAACTACTTTTGATAAAAGTCCAACAGAAATAATTTAACTGAGGGGGGCGAAAATGGTTTGCTAATTTAATCAGGCAATGGCTTTTACCAAACAACCAAAAGCAATCTAGTTTAATAGAAAAGAAAACATGACAAACATTTTAATAAATGTATATTGTTGAAAACTAAAAACTCCTGAAACAAGAGAAGTTCTTCTTAGATGGAATTAACTTTGTGGAGTAAAATACAGTCTGATGATAAGAGAATAAACATTTTGAGCACAGGAAAAAATTCATCGCTCAACAAAAGCAAGCGGGTGATCTAAGACTATTGTGCGTATGAGTGTCGGAGCTGAGCAGGTGAGGGACAAATCAGACGAGTAGGGTGGACGGCTTGACTTTAAGGAGACGATCTCAGTCAGACCTGGAGGTTTTTTGTTTAGCAGCATCTGGGATGGAGTGAAGGTAATGAGGCTGAGGGGCAGCTTGGCAGGCATCTCGTACAACGATCACAGCAGTGTCATCGGAGTAGTGTGTCCTCTATAACCTGATGGAGCATCGGTTGAGTTCACAATATACTCCAACTAAAGACTCAGTTGTTTTTTTTAACACATTTTTCTTTCCCTGTATCATCTGTAGCCAATTAACAGCCCATAGTTCCACAGTCTATCATAATGATTAACCATCTGCTATAGCTGTTAGTGAGCGCTTCTTTGCTTTTCCCACAACACGGCAGCTCCAAACTTTTTTCCCAAGTCTGACAGTACAACAATGCAATATGCGGAACGTCATTTTTGCCCAGATGAGGAGAATATTTTCCCATAACTGGGAAAAATGCTGTCAGTTCACTTGGATCTCAAGCAGTTTCCCA
This sequence comes from Parablennius parvicornis, assembly GCA_900302745.1. NCBI lineage: Eukaryota > Metazoa > Chordata > Actinopteri > Blenniiformes > Blenniidae > Parablennius > Parablennius parvicornis. The sequence goes on along the minus strand of OMNM01037430.1, from coordinate 19,273 downwards.
CTCGATTAAGGTTTGTTATATTTCGTATACAACTGACAGTTGACTTGCCAGGCTGATGTCATGCTTATTCCTGACTTTCGCCTCTCCTGCCATGCATTGCAAATCTGCTTCACATTGCAATAAACACTTGGAGACCTGCAAACCTTGAACAGCCAGAGTATACATCCAGAAAAAAATGTCCAAACATTGAAAAAAAAATTTACTTTCATTAAATTCTTCTTCTCTTGGTATTTTCCTATTTGTCACTACACACGCCGGCAGTGATGAAAACACAACGCTCTTCAAACTATGATTCTTTAACAACTATACACCCCTGGGGAAGATATTTCAAAACGAACCTAGATATGCAATCAGTGTAAAGCATTGATGTTTAGCACCTAAAAGATTGTTGGCAAGGAAAATACAGTTTTGAGTAGAGGAGTGCATTAAGGGTACATCTGATTTTGCAGTTCTTTAGCCACGGTGTTCACTTAGAAAGCCGACATTGGTGGGAAAAAAAGGTGGAAAACAATGTGTAAAGGACAGGGGCAGTGAACGTTGGGGATGAAGAAGGTTAATATGACAAATAATTGGAGAGAGGCACAGCTATGGGCAGTGTTATTAAATTTAATCAGTGTTGGCTATGAGGACCGCGGGTGAGATTAAAGGTAGTATGGGGTGTTTTAAATTGGTTGCCAAATATCCTAGCGCTAAATCTGAGAGAAAAGCGGGTATCTGGACCAAATCATTTCAGCAGGGACTGGAGTATCTATTGTACCCAGCGTTCCATTTCTTTCCCAACATGAGGAGAGCACTCCCCAGAATATGAGAGGACAGGATCCTGAATTAGATATGGAGAATTAATAATTGATGTCGCCACAGTCTCTCACGGAAACACACGCACGCTCTGTATACACACACACACACACACACACACACACACACAGATACATACTTGCATTATGCTATCCGAGTAAGTGCTAAAGACCTGCTTTCCTAAGGTCATGAGACATTTAAGGGTTTTCTGCTCGTTAGTTGCTTAGTTAGTCAAATGAAGTGCTGAGCTGTTTCAGAAAACTTAATGCATCACATGCTGCTTCCTGTGGCAGGAGACAGAATCGGTTGCTCTAAAAGAGATAACCGCTGAGATATCGGCCTTTTGAATGATTGATAATAAGGAGGCTAATGAATAAAATTCATTTGAGCATTTAAAAGTGCCAATGGGTTACATTAGAAAAGAGAAATTTGGAGCTTCGGCACAGAGCGTTCCAGGCATATAACAAATGCCACTCCAAAGGCCTCGGATTTATCCGTCATGCAAATCATAAATCCCTCCACCTGGTCAGTGTGCGTTTGGAGTGGCCGTGATTTACTGTGGGTGGCAGTGGTTCTACCCAGCTCTGCATGTAATAACTTGCCTTAAAGAGCTTTAAGTAGACCAAAGAAAACCATGGAGAGAAGCCGCTGTCTCTCATCCTTGTCATCGGAGCCGGGACAAGGTGTGAGCGATTGCGCGGACTTGATCGACTACTTTGCATGACGTACAGTCAGATAAAATGGCCATCACTTGGGCTCTATCGCACCATAAATCACCACTGAGATATGGAGGAATATGTATTCTCTTTCACCATAAATCATGGTTATCCCTCATCTAAGAGTCAATTATCTAACGTGCAACAAATGGCTCAGCAATAACCTTGAAGACGGTGGGGATTCGAGCAAGCAGGCCAGTTTGCAGGGTTGTTGAGCTTTGTCTTGTTTCAGATCCACTGGCCACAACATGAATTTGTTTAAACAGACATTAACTGTATGGAGATTTTTTTTTGCAATTGTTTTCGACATGATGCATCTAAGCTGGGTAATTTATTGACTGTATGTTTGCCCAGGTCAGATATGTATGCCCATTTTGATGCATACATGGATCATGTTTCATATGGGAGGTCTTGTAATGACAGCAACACGACCTGTAAGGCTTACTTTACATGAAGGCAGTCACTGATCAGAAACCAGGCTTGGATGTTGAACTGTGGATCTATACTTCAAACACAAACACAGTTTTCTTTGTACCCAAACCTCATCTCTTGTTAGCACAAAGAAATCGCTACATATATTGCATTTCCTTGTCTCGGCGATCCTAATAATTGTGAAAGTATGAGTGGTCAAAAGAAAACATGTCTGTTTTTTGCTCCGTTACACCACATTTGTTTGATTTGGATTTCATGGCATATGTAGGTTACAGAGCTTGTCCACTCTCAGTCCTTGGCAGTAATTGTGTGCTTTAGGCTGAGGAACTTCACACAGGCAGGGACCCAATGTAACAAGCTCCGATGGCAAAAGGACAAAAATAAAAAAAAAGAAATAAAGAAAAGAAATAAAGAACAACAACAAAGTCAACAGAGATTGCAGGAGTTGCCCCCAGACTATGATTGTACTTCAGCCATAAATATTTAGTTGCAGAGATTTCTGTGTTTTCATATGGGTTTGGTGACAGTCCAATTTTAGGGGAAAAACAAAACATTGATTTCAGATGTTAATTCAGATTCCTAACTGATCACACACACATATTCCTTATAGTATTGTTGAGGTCGGCAAATCAGATGTTTCAGACGTCTGTGAAATTGCTTGCCTGTCCACATTAGAACTGCTCAGTCTCTTGAGTCCTTCAACTCGAAACACATGTGTACTCGCTGGCTTTTAACACTACCTGAGTGCTGACACCGTGATGTTGTGTCCTCGCTTTTACCCTGATTTGTTATTATTATTTTTAACTGTGAAGCACTGTGGTCAACTTTGGTTGTTGATTTAAATGTGTTATACAAATAAAGTTGGATTGCAAGTTACTCTACCAGAATCCATGCGGGAACAATGAACAATTTAGGACTCAGTTTTAGTTGCAGATGCACATCTCTAGTATGTTACCTTTCTGAAGGAAATGTCATTATGCTCATGCAAACATGTATTCCCTGTATTTAAATTTCCTGTGTTTTTTGTCATCTTGCGGACATGGAAACTCCCGAATTTCTGGAGGCATTGTGTCACAAGATTTGGGAAACTGCGGCTTGGAAATTTGTGGAAATGAGTGGTAATGATCTTTTTTCCTGTATTCTCTGTGCAGAAGTGGTGATCTGAGAAAGAGGATGACCATAGTTCAAATGTAAAATGCCTTATAGGTTTTTGTCACCTAACTATAAAGTTTTTTGCAGGTCACATCAGGTTATCTCTGAGATCAGATGCTTTGTTTCCAGCATTTTCTTTTGTAGGATTTAAACATTGGTTTACCTTTTATTACTTTTACTTTTTCTTCTTTCTCTCACCTTGTCTTTCTAAGACAGTCTTCTGGATTTCCAGCTTCTGTTTTTCTGCCTTTTGCCTCTGGTAGGTTTGTCTGTGCGTAGGAAATTCTCGGCTCTCTCCAAGACAGGTTTACTCTGCAGATAAAATCTCCCTGCCTATCCCTGGGTGCTGACCTCTTCCTTGCCATAAGGGATGTTTATCAGTGATTGTAGGGCACTGATTTGGTGCCGAGGTCACCTTCTCCCCTCCTCCAACTTCTGTCGATTTTTTTTGTTTTCTCCCTTCTAGTGTATACTCAATAGATCTCTCACGTTGTCCGAACATTAGACTGAACTACCAGTTTGATGTTGCAGACCCTCAATCAGTTGGGAAACCCTATAATTACTGATGGTAACTACAAATAGACACTCACAGACAGAATTTTGCAATGGAATAAATAAAGAAAAAAAGATATAGTATGCGGGTGTGCGGATGGGTTGTATATGGATTATATATGGATAGTGGCCAGCCTGAGAGAATGTGGGAAGTCGAAGAGAGGAGTAGACTCGATGTGTTGTGCATCAGTGAGGTGAGAAATTGCAAAATCCGCACAGATGGCATGCTCTCATCTTCATCAAGCACTCTCTCCATCGGTCTTTCTTGCCCTGGCATCAATGCCACATGACATGACCTCATGAATGTGACTTCATATCCGTGCCTTTGTAACGTTTGCTGCTCTGACAAGTTCCATTTTTACCAAAGCCTTTCTGCAGTAAAATCCTTTGGGGTGCAGGAAGTTGAGTGGAAATGTGTTTTATGATTGTTGGACTGTGAGCAGAAGCATGTGAATTTATTAAGCAATGACAGCAGCATCTTAAATCTAAAGAATAGTTGGCTGACAATTCATTTTGAGCAAGTAGTAGCAAAGCTTAGAATTTTGGCCATACACCTAATAAGTGTTGTGGTCCCATTTTTATGCTGAGATGTAATTTTTATGAAAATCCAGGTGAAATATAATAACGCTTATGTATAAGTAGTAATCAAGAGTAATCCAATTATATAATTCCAAGGTGATTTACAGCTATATATTCCAGACAGAAAATGCTGACAATGTCAATGTATCAGACTAAAAACTGACCTAATGGAGTATTGAACATAGCTGATATATGTGCTTTATCAAAATAACATATATTGTTCATATTCCAGTAAATATGAAGCGATGGATTCGTTTTATATAGGTTTCTGTTGTTTAAAGTCATTGAAGCTAAAATGAATAGGAAGCTATAAATGATCATTTAATTAATTATATATTGGAAATATTTATTTTAAAGAATGAATAAATGTTTTCTTTCTTTTTTCCCCAATAATACTATTCACTTTAAATGACCACGGAAGGTGATGAGACTGAAGTCTGGCTTATTTATGCCTGCCCTATACATTCTATGGAATAACCGAGAATATGTGCAACTTTCAAACAAACACCCGAGACAACAAAAGAAAACGGAAAAAGAGATCTAAAGAACATAACAGTAAAAATGGCACAATAAATGATATTCCCTTTCTCTAGTCATTAGTCTGAACTTTAACTTTTAATTATTTTGCATTTTACCGCTTTTTTTGAAAGTTCACAGCGAGCTGCTACATTTAAGTTCACCATTGAGAGTTTAACTCTCAAAACAGAAATGCAACTGTATTGTATATTAGTTCTTACTTTACTCTAAATTGCATTTGCCTTCTCTCAACATAAACTGTTGAATATGAACAGGAAGGCTTTTGTTTTGAACCCGTTGACCAATGGTTTTCAAATACATAATGTTTGGATATTTTTAAATGTAGTATAAGTCATTGATTTGTGTAATACATTATCTATTACTCGCAATAAGAGTAGTCTTACCATTAAATCTAGATTAGTTTTATGGGAAATGCTTGATGGCTTTATGACTTCGAGAATACTATACCCACGCAACTCTTGCAAGTTATAAAGGATGTGAATTTCACGTAAACTTCAAAAAAGATCCTGCTAATGACTTGTTTTTCATTCCATTTTAACCCAATCCCCCCCATTTAGCTGATATGAGAGTATATGAGAGTTGTCAAAGTAATATATCGCAGTGAAACAGCATGTGCATGAGTTACTTAAGGAGCTCAGCAACAAGGCACATGTTAGATGGCTTGTTAAGCATGTCTCACTCGCATCTCTTTCCCAGTGCCTTGCCCCTGCTGATCCATGCTTTGAATAATTAATTACCATTCTAATTAATTCTCTGTTACCCCTCCATCAGTTTAATTTAACAAATATGCACTGATCTACATCCAATACTATGTATCCTGAGCTCATTTCTCAGCATATGTCATTTCATACTGCGTTTAAATTGCCTGTAATTGCATATTCTTTAGACAAATGAGTTATGTATTGTATGTTCATGAGTGGCAGTGAGAATGTTCTAGATATTTTCAGCAACATTTTTCATCACCAATTAGCCCATTCTAGGTCAGAGGCTATGCAGTCTAAATTGTAGGTTTGCTGGATTAGCAATTGTCACATTAAACATCCCTTTTAAAAACTTTATTTGTAAGAAGTTTAAAAAAAAAAATTGTAATTTCAAATCCATCCAGTTGTTTCTCCTCAGAATGTTGTTTAACGCTTATTGACTCTCAGAAGAGGGCATTCCTACAGCTTTTAGCATGCATGTTTAAACTAACCTCTATGTCATAGCTTATATGCTAATGCTCTGCCACTGGCAATAAAGTAGCAAGCTTTTACTATGCAATTACTGATCTCTTGGCGACAACCGTTGTTACCATCTGTTGTTCAATTACGGTTTTCAGTGTCTCGTTTGAACCTCTCCTCTTACTGAAAATGTGAAACTTCCAACAGACATATTAGGACCAGCAGTTACTTCTCAGAAAAATCGGTAGTTAAGATCTTCCCTGACATTATGTTTGTCCTGCTACGTGAAGATGAGTTCTCGTTTTTGATGAGATAAACTGCAATGTAGTTAAAGTAAAAATGCACTAACATCTGAATCCGGAACATTTGGCCATTGCAGAAAACATGTGAATCAGAAAATGGACTTCATTTAGGATAATTTTATTGCTTGAGCAGTCTCACATTTACACACATGAATAGTGGAAATGACATGAAGTGACCATATTTGTACTTTATCTGCAGGTTTACTTGGAACCGACTGCTTTATATATTCCCTACTTCATATGTTCCCAATTCTGAAGTGGGAATTCCCCAACTGGCTCTGAGCTCAATGAATCTATTGTTGGGCTACTTGGATAAAACTTCAGCAAAGATGTTGTTAGAGCTCGATATGTAACAACGGCCCCAAAATGTAACAACGGCCCAAATTGTTATAAAATGTAATATAAAAAAACCCTAAATGTAACAAATTGATAGTGTAGCAAAAGTCCAAAGCCCAAAATGTAATTAAAAAAGTTATAAAGTGCTGTTGAAAGATTTAACAAGACATTAAATGTGATCTCTTTGATAATTATACATTGTTTTACTGATGATTGAACAAATAGATTACAGATTATAGAGAACAGAAGACTATAAATCACTTACATGAATACCATAAACTGTATATAGATATATGTTAAAAAAGATAGATAAATAGTCCAAACTCATTCTTTCAGTGTTATTCAAATTGAAGCAGGTCAAGTTCGAGTCCAAACCATAAACCACCGACTCACTTTATATAAAAACATTATAACAGTATATTAGTGGAAAACTATTTTGCCTGTCTCATAATGTAATGTTGAAAATTTGTATAATTGTCCATCTACTCATTTATGTGTAGAACAACTATTTACGTATGTGGTGCGCATGCACAGTAGCAGAAAATACACAGTTGCATTTTTTTTCCCTTTTTTCATAGAGACAGAATTTGAGCGTTTTCAAAAAGTTGCATTTTCAGCGGCTCAAACGTTGTGTAAAGGCAGCCTTAGCCTATTGGTGGCTCTAATCAAAGTGATGGGGAGAAGTGAACAAAAAGACGTTACAGTGACACATGCTATTAGTGCATCTCCAATGCACGGCCAGACATACCTTCTCCAGTCTCGCCCTCACTCAGTGTGTCTCTGCTCCCTTTTTTTTCTCCACATGAGAAGAACAGGTGCGTAGGCAGCACTAAAACAGCAGCTGATTGTGTCTGTGATAGTTATCGCTCCCCCAGCTGCTGAAGATATACAGTAAATATCTCTTTTATTGGTCACAGAGGGCCTCGGGTTTACACCGGTGCCCCGGCTCCCCTCCTGCCTATACCTTTATACCTCTGGCCACCCACAGTCGACTTGAGGCCTGTAACCACAGCTTGGATCGTCTAAAATATGCAGAGCTGCGTTTAAATGAGGCTCCCTTGCGTGCGTCGTGTCGTTAATCCCACAAACTTGTAAAACCCTGCTGATTGTTAATGTCGCCATCAGTGATTATAAAACCGCTTTATTTACAACCACTGCAAACAAAGTGAGAGGTGCAAATACAAGTGGAAGTGTTAAATGTTCCCAAGGTTGTCCTTAAGTTGGATTTCAAGGTTGATCTCTTTCAACTAAAGAAAAAAACCCCAAAAAAACCCACTTCTTCAGTTGCAGTTTGCAGACATTTATCATTAAAAAGTCGCTCACATTTGAAGCCATCGTATATGTATGCATGAAAGAACTGAACTTTAGCCATAATTGGTGCATTCAAATGAAATTCTCTCATTTGAAGAATATGTGAAGGGACATGGTGGACTGGAAAGGGAATCATCAAAAAGTCTCTGTGTAAAAGCAACTAATCGAATGGTCAAACTCGAGTGTATCCATTTTTGATTTTTTTTTCTTTTTTTTTTATATATTTGAAGGTCGCACAAAGTATCTGACAAAGTATCTGAGGCATGCACATCACAATTATGCATTGTGGTACATTTTGAACATATTTTTGTTGGAATTATAGTCACGTTTTGAGCCAAATTGATTTTTTTTTTTTTTTAATCTATAATGTACCTTTGCCAACTACTAAAATACAGTACCTTATAGTGCTGCCTGGGTAAAAGGAGTGACTGAGGATTATATGATGAGATCGAGATGCTCATCTTCCTCTTGGCATCCGTTCAACAAAGATCTCTTTTTCTTTTTTTCTTTTTTTTCCTGGATCACCCCTGTTTTCATTTCATGCTTGTGGCCACACTTCCATTTCACAGTCACCCTCTCAGCCAGCCAGTTATCACACCTTGTGGAGCACAGGGGCTGAGTTGGGGGAAGTGAGGGGCTGTTCACATAAAAGTGAATGATACGGAAACTATCCAAGCCCCCCCCCTCCAACCCGTGGAAGAGAAATGTTAGAATTTGTTGGACGAGGAGGATGGAGGGGTGATGGAGGGATGAAGTGATAAAAAAAAAAGAAATGCAAGTTGAAAGAAGGAGGGGATGTGATGGAACGACATCCTGCTGGTGTCCAGGTCAACCGCTGAACTCTTGAAGCACCCATTTGATCACGACATGTCAAGGATGTGAGTAGAGGGAGAGCGAGAGAAGCAAAGCTTGGGGAGAAAGGTGGCACGGCCGCTAGAAAAAAGTGCTCATCGTTTGGCACCGGATTGAGTGATCCGTTTCAGGAACTGGTGAGCACATATATGTGTGTGTGTGTGTGTGTCCTTCCTCCTATTTCATGCACTGTCTCGCACCCATCACTCCTCGTGGGGAGGTGGTGTATTGCTTAGTCCCCTGGATTTGACGGACGGCACATCAGTGAGTCACATCGATCTGCAGAGGGTGGGGGTAGAGGGGCGTGCGTTTGGAGGGAGGAGATGAGCTGGAGTTTGGTTGTCACAGACAGCGAGATGGAGGATGGTATCAGGCATGCAATCTCACAGCCAGGGACCCTGGTGTGGAGGGATAGGTCGGGGCCATCCATCTCCCTGCATTACCCTCAGCCACAAGGACATTAAGCCAGAGGGATAAGGGTCTGTCTGGGGGTGTTTAGAGCTACGCCTGCTTATCTCTCTGTCGGGACCACAAGGCTCGAAGCCACTGTTACACCCAGGTAGATGAGCATTTCTCTGCTTAGGAGTCTGTCGATGTATGGCGGTGGTGGAGGGCGAGCGGCGCTGTTACGAGGCTTTTGTAGGCTTTTTCTGGGCGCGCCTGGGCTTTCTCGTCCACACTTTTATGCTCAAATAACATCTTTCAGATGAAGTGCATTTTGTCATCTTTTAAAGCATTCTTAAGAGACAGACAATGGAACAACTTATTGAGCTGTAAAGCCATGGTCCACTTGAATGCCAATTTATAACTTCACAGAGGTGGTGATGAATTCTTTTTATGTGGTCTGATGACTGACTACCTCACAATTACAACGCAAAGATGTATCTTAGTTTGTGGCTGGAAAAGAAAGATAGAGTTGTAGCAGAGGCTCTGAGGGATGAGCTTGAAGTTTATTGTGTTGCATTTAATCATGCGTGTCTCAATATGACAAATATTGCATTATAAGTTCTTATTCACTCATTAGGAATAGCTATGTCCTTCTGAAATGAAAGGGCTGAACAATGCTGGACAAATTGATTATCACAATTTTATTGATTGTTACTGCAATCATTATTCAAAAATATCTTTAAAGAAAACCTTTGTGTTACCTTTTAAAATGAACAACTTTGCACGATTAATGCTCCAACACATTGTTGAAATGCAAATAATTCCAAACATTACTGTCGGGTGCAACACTTAGTGTGATTTTTGCCAAGTTATAGACTTTATAAAATACAACGTCCTCACACAATTCAACAACCAATATTGTATATTTGTATATATGTACTATTATTGGTAACAACAACACAGTTATGTTCAGAACTCAAAAATAGCAGTATTCTTATGGAGGTTTGAAAATCTCGAGCTGGGATGGAGAGTAGAGCGGGACCTTGGTGGATCCCATTGCTTGTTGAGAGTAGTTGGAATAGATATTTCTTAACAATGAATCTCCAACTCAATAAAACCAACGATAAGTTGTCTTTTAAAATCTGTGTGAATGTTAGCAACATTGCTTAGTGCAAATGTAGGGCAACACTTTTCATTTTCTGTTTTAGTAGTCTTCACACGCTTCACATGATCTGTAACGTGCGCCAGTAGGACACTTGGAGTTCAGCCTCTTGCTCAACTATTCACTCTTGATGCAGTGGTGGTGGCCTACAGGTTAGAGACTCGGATGTGTGCAGGCTTGAATCCCACAGCGGACGCCTGGTGTGTCCCTGAGCAAGGCCCTTAACCTCGAGAAGCTCCATGGTTCTCTACTGTGAGCTGCTGCATCCCACTTCTCCAACTGTGTGCAGTCAACTATATAGTGTAGAAATGTATCTAACAAACTGTAGCATTCTGTTTAAGTTGGAAGCTCTGGCCACACTGTGGGGACGACGGTATATCTGCTATACATGAAAGTGGATTATTTAACACCTTTGAGGACTTGGTTGGTCATGAGGGTCTGTTGTGGCTTTAAAACTGGGGTGTTGTTTTTCCTAAAAGCCATCTGTACACTGAGCTGCCTTGGATTTGTGCCTTCTCACTGAGGCAGGCTTGTGTGTGTGTGTGTGTGTGTGTGTGTGTGTGTGTGTG
>OMNM01037425.1:9486-22104 GCA_900302745.1 Parablennius parvicornis | reverse complement strand
AGAATAGTTTTTTTTCTTAATTGATTTAATCAGGGCTGTATTATTATTATCATTATTATTATTATTGTTATTGTTATTGTTATTATTATTATTATTATTATTATTATTATTATTATTATTATTATGCTGTTTAATCAGCATCTTGTTCTGCGGCATCTGTGAGGTTGAGGAATTATCTCGACTCACTAACACAGAGTTTGACAAATTAGTGAAGAACAGTTGAGAGAAATGGGCTTTTTGTGTTCATAGAAAAAGTCTTGGATCTTTGAGTTCAGCTCATGAAAAATGGGAACAAAAACAAAAGTGGTGTGTTTATATTTTTGTTCAGCGTCCAGATGTAATTTCAGTTTTTATAACGTCAGCTTTTTGTGTGCAGAAACATGCTTTGTGTCCTTTTTAAAATCCATTTGTCATTTCTGAGTGGTAGCTATGTTCAGTTACGACCAGTTGGGAATCACCAACCACATTAGTTTAATATTAAAGTGACTCAACACTGCCCCCCAATGCATAACAGAGGAATGAGCTAATCATTACAAAATGCCCCTTTAAATCAGCTTCACTGCCAATCTTAGCTCAATACACACTGTTAATTTTTATTTATTTGAAATATTCGGGTCATGAGACAAGATTGAAATGATTATTTTCTAAATGTGCCTGCAGAGCATCAGAAATGTTTCTCAGCTGTTATCTGTTAAAGATCAGCATGTGAATTTTAGTCTCCCAGATTAGTGGCTAATATTTGAGTTTCAAATGCCTTGGAAACAGAAACATACCAAATAGTTAAGCAAAACAAGAAAAAAAACCCTGTGTTTTTCTTCAGTAAGTACATTGTTCCATTTAAAGACCTCTAATAGTTGTAATATCATAAACATCGGTTGTTAATGTGCTCGGTTCAGCCTTCATGCAAAGTGTGCCGGGGGTCTCATTCCGCTGTGGGCTCCACCACATGGTGAGCACGAAGCTTTTCTCTGGCCTTGATTCTGACATTTCTGCTGGTCTCATACAAATGCTTTGTTCCTGACATCTTCTTCTGGGCCTTTAAAGAAATACAACGCAATCTGTTAATAATTTCCACAGCAGAAGAAGAAGAAAAAAAGAGCTAATGACAATAAACCAGGATCCTCAGAAGCGAGAAATCAAGGATGCGTAAAACCGTGGAGGCTGGTCTTTGTTGGAGGACGGAGCCTGACATTTCTTTTTTTAGTCTTTGTAGATTTTAAAAATCTCACACACTGATTATCAGCATCACTCTGATCCATGAGAGATCTTCTGGAACAAATCATTCAGGTCAAACCACAAAGAAGAAAGATGTTCAGTCAGCAACGCTTTATGCCCTCCTTAATATTTTATTATTTTTTCTTTCATTCTGAGTGGTTTGATATGTTGAATCTGTTTCACATTTTCTCAGAGCAATGAGCGACAATCACTGGTGTGAGGACAGGAAGGACAGTGGAGCGGTAGAACAGCCAAACAAGTATTCAAGTATTTATTATGTTATACTCTTGTGTGCCATTTAAATCTTGTATTTTTTTTTTTTAAAGTCCACCTTTTAATTTTATGGGCTTTCTTATTTTTTTTTTTGTAAGTGTGCAATGAGGACCTGCTGCAATGCCTGATTTGTAAGTCAGGGATGTTCAAGGGTTGGCTGATCCTCATGTGATATGATGTGCAGGGGTGATAGATCATGAACAAGCCGATGGGGTGTCAGTATGATGTTTACACTTCTCATCCAATCACAATGAAATGGACTCCATTGGGAAGGTGTAATTTAATTGCGTGCTGTTGTGTGTTTTTTATTTTACAGTGAAAATTCCCAAAAGTCCAAAAGGCCTAAATGAAATAACAGTAACGAGGTTTTTTTTAAAAATGTGAGAAGTAGAAGTAAAAAGTTGGCTGAAAAATAAACTCCAGTAAATTATAAATAACTAAAAATTATTTTAAGTGTTTGTGCTTTGTTGCTTCACACTCCTGCATGAAGGATAGGTTTACTCTCCATGCACTGAATGTTTATCATGATTTAATCTGAAAACGTACAGGAAAGAAGGCATGCGGGGAAAAACATCTCCAAATCAAATTCTGGATGTAAGGCCATGTTACCACATAATCAGGTATTTACAAAAGCACATATTTGCCCCTTGATGTTTTCGCAAATAACATAGTTCACACCAGATTGTTTCAAATAAAGAATTCATTTACACAAAACTGGTTCAGAGCTACTGTGAGCATGACAAAACCTATAGGCAAAAAACAGCAACAACAACAAGTGGAACAAATTACATCCTGTTCAGCAATAATGTCTCTATTGAATGTCGTCTGATTGTAAACGCAAACAAGCCACATTGAAAGCTGATGATGCTTCTTCTGTCACTGACTGTGATGTTGAACTCAGTCTCCCTCTGTCTACATGTAGTTTTTCCAAATCTGTAGTTAGATCTAGTCAGATATAATTATTTTTGGTGACTTGTAGATTTGTTTACGTATAAACAAAATATCCAAACACATTGAAATATCACCATTATTGCTACTTGTAAATGGATCTAAATGCTGCAGTTTTCCCTGGCGCCCTGCTGCAGGTTCACTTCACACTGACCTGCTCACTGAATGAAACTATCATCGACTGAAGTCAGCACAAGGATGACTTTGTGCAGGTGTTTCATCTCCTCTCCGACTCGGTATGAATCATCGCTCCTCACTCACGGGCGATCGGGCGTGCGACCGAGCCATGCGGCTCTTCCGCTAAATGCTCCCACTGTCCGTCTCTGGAATGACTAAAATAAAAGTCCGCTCTTTCTCCGCTGCCCGCTGGAGAAACCACAGGCCTTTTTGCGAGGCTGTACAAATGTTTTGACACGCAGGAGCCAACAGGCCTCCTCCTCTCGTGCTTATTAAAAACGGTAATCCTCCGTCACTAAATCTGGGTAACGATGAGCAGCTTGAGGCGGAGCGGACGGACTTATTTGTTTGTTTTGAGTGGCTGCGCTGGATGTGCTGCAGAAAGCTCTGTCATGGCTCGGGAACGATTCAAATGGAGGTTGGGGATTGAAAATATACTGACCTCATATTTGACTAGTGCTGACCATAAGCAGGCACACAAACCAGCGCCCGAACTAAGTCAACAAACCTGGGTTTATTTGTGCATTCAGAGCTGAAACCTTTACGTCTTCATGGATGAAGCAACCTCCCACTCATCCTTTTTTTTTTTTTTAGACAGGACACAGGAAGATGAGACATTTGGGATCAGGTGTAAAGAGGAAACGCTACCCGACCTCCCAGCACCCTGCTGGGCTGCCTCCTATTTGCCTCAGTGGGTGGGAAAAACAAAATGGAAGCAGACCCACTGGCGGTTTGGAGCAACAACACTAAGTTGGCACTCGGATTTCATGGGCGCTTTGTAGCAGTTATTTTCTGAAGCATACCTTTAAAATGACAGGATTTTGGATGATCACACACGCCTGCCACAGAATTTCTGCCAAATATTCAACACAAGCGAGTCCCTTCATCGATGTATGGACACTTCTGAACGGTGTGGTTTGATGTGTTTACCTCGTGGAGTCGTGTTCCGGTTGCACCCTGATGAACCTCCAAAGCTGGCCCATTAAATATTTGATTAAAAGTGGGAAAAGTTCACGATTCTCGGACAACTTGTGCAAATGTGCTTTGAAATGTGAAGATTCTCCATTAAATAAATCAAAACACAGAATCTGTGTCGAACAAAGAAGTCTGGATTTTCTTGTCGGAGTTCACTGAAGAGACAGCATTATCCTCACAACTTCTTAAAGTTCACGTTCACCACTAAACGCTGTTTTTCTGGTTAGAATCCATCTGTCAGTCCACGGTTATTTATGGCGCCACTGACCTGCGCGCTGGATAATTAATAATAGCCTGATTCATCCCTGTCCAAACGCACACGCTCTGCTCTGGAGGAGGACGCAGCAGCGTGGCCCTGCCCAGAAAATCCCCAGTGATTCAAAGCTTGGCTGTGGAGGGAGGCAGCCTCGGCCTCTGAACTCCTACCGGAATAATTATCGCATCACGTCTCTGTCAGAGGCAGACGAAGCAGAATCGAGACACACACGACGTGCTGGAAGAAGCAAGGATGGCTGCTACACAGCCCAGATACTTAGAATGTAATGGTTAGCTTTATCTTCAGAGTTTATTATGGTTTACAGAAACTCGTCAAATAAATGGATTCCAAAGTACAGTGCTGCGGGTTCTAGTTTATTAAGCTTCTTGTGCTCTGATGCTCATGTAACCACAGAGGGGATGGCAGTGGAAAAAACTGATGCTAAAGGATTATGTTTGTTTTTTGCTTAATGGGATCTGAACTACTTTCAACCACAAGCACTGTGTTAAAAAAGTAAACTTACAGAGGAAAATACTCTCTCTAACACTATCCCTGTATTATTTTGTATTTGTATATTCTAAAAATCAAGGTTGTATGGATGGATGTATGGAAATAATAAAATTATAAGATTCAATTATAATTCAAAAGTTCTAATATGGACTAAAGCATTAGTGTTTCTAAAATACCTGACAGATTGCAATTAAATATTAATGAAACAATTAAGAAAATGACAACTAAGAGGTGTGTTTGTATAGGTAGGAAGGTAGGTAGATAAATACGTATTCAATGCATTTCCTCCTCCATCTCGAGGATGTTAACAGTGTGACACATGATGTGGGCCATCCTCAGGGAAACTGGGGCCTTTTAGGGAAAATTTGATTTCTTTTTTTATTCCAGAAAGGTTACAGATGGCAACACTTTACTAATGAGTGCTCGATACATGATAGAACACGATATAACAATATAAACATAAGGTCTGTGGACCCAAACCAGCCTGTCCGTGTGTTTTGGCCTCTAAAATGGACCAGCTAAGTGTGAAATGTACAGGGAGTCAGTTGTTTAAGTAAGATTAGCAAACATAGCAAAAATGTTGGGACGAGAGCCAACAATCAGACTTGTTTGGCCCACCCAGGATTAAACTGGACTGAAAGGGGCTCCTGAAAAAAACAGACACTCCTGTGATAAAGGTTTAAAAAACTGTAGTTTTCACACAGAGACACTAGTTGCTGATGTGTTTTTTGGGGTCTTTACCTTGACAGTAACTGTTGACCACCTCTGCCTGTTTCTTCTCTTGTTTCCGCTCCACCTGATCTCACTTTATTTCTCTTCTGGATTATCACGACGAGCAGATCAAAAGCGAATCTGACGTCACTCTCAAATGTTCGGAGAGGAATGTTAATAACTGGGGGGATGTAAGAACAGATTTCGTCACCTCCTGTAAAAGAGCATAACCTACACCCAGAAGTCCCTCTTCAGCTGAACGACAGCAGGTCTGCTCTATCTCAGCCACTGCAGGTCACATCCAGATGTGGCCCCCTCTTTCCTGCTCAGAGTCCCCCAAACGCTGTGTCAGGTGATACCTTGTTTCTGCTGGAAAGGAAAGAGTGACTGCAAGAGAAACTGCCTTACAAAGCAGGGATGTTTAACCGGCTTCAACAGATTGTAAAACTGTTGTTCTCTGTGACTATTTTCTTTCTCTTGACAAGGGGGCATTGACGTCCTTCAGGTAAAGGAGTTGAAAATGCTGCAGCGTCAACATAAAATGTAAAATTGAGGCCGATCACCCTTCAAAACTAGAATAGTGCTTCATAAAGGTTTACAACGGGCAGAACCAAATCAAAACACAAGGACTGTAACAAAACACGAGATCGAATCAGGAGAGGATTTCTGATGAAAGTATGATTTATGAAGCGTTTTCTTCTTGATTTCCACAAGCAGGTCGTTGCAGATCCCCGGGGTCCTGGCTGTAAACGCAGCATTCCCTTTAGTTTTCACTTAAAGCCTCTGAAATGAGTACAGGACCTCCACCCGATGATCTCAAACTGCACACCAGCTCATTACGGCAGCGAGAGGTCAGAAAGGCAGCGAGAAAACGGCCTTAAAGAGCAACAAAACAATTCGTAAGGTGAACTCTGGAACACACTGCGAGGTCAGGGGGATGCCTTTTCCTACCATCATTCAGATAATCAAAAAAGGAGATAAATTGAAGGTAAAATTCACCATAGTTTCATCAAAACACACATTTTCAGGACTGATTTTATTGTGCAAAGCAGTTTCAGACCCTACACAAAGATTTCTCCAACTAGCTTGAGAAAAGTTTTGCTTTTTATTGCCTATAGAGGCCAAAAACAGTGAAACAGTCATTATAATTCTCATTATAGCAGACAGGTTAGAAAGTCTAGCGTGTGACGGTTCGTAGGCAGTAGAGCGGGGGGGTCATAATGGTTCAAGCTGTATTGGGAGTCATTCTCATGTGACATTGTGCCACAAAGGAAAAAGTCTTGTGAAATATTTTGGATAAAAAAAGCAATTAGAATGCTCATAAAAAAGGAGTGTAAAATATTATAGCGATATTGCGTGTAAACCTGTGGAGGCCATCTTCTAACACACTATCTCTTTAGTTTATTTCCCTTCATGGATATGGAATATTGGGTGTGCGTTCCAGATTACACAAAATACTGGGAGAGGTCTATACTTGGTGGCTCTCGCTTCACAGTGAGAAGCTCTGGGTTCAAATACCGGCCGGGCATTTCTGTGTGAAGTTTGCATGGTCTCCCTGTGTGTTTGTGTGTGGAAACTGACCACTCAACGTTCCATGTAAACTCCATATCACCTGGTCTGACGTCTCGTCTTCACGTTCACCCTTCAGCTGCTGCCATTGTGAGAGAAACTACTGGAGAGGGACAAATGTTAGTGACATGTAAGAGTGAAACATGGTGAGTAAGAAAGGAAAGAACTTCTCCTGGCAGTCTTAACCTATAGCAGTTTCAATAAAAAAAATGGTCCAGGTTTTCCTGAACCAGCCCTAATTGTAAGCTCTATCAAATAGAAAACACTTATGTTCCTTAACCAAGACACCCGACTCCATATTTTTGTGCTTTAGCGTCTCAGTGTTTCTTTGGATTGCTCCATTGCACAAGTAAACCAACACAATAGCGACACCTTTTCCAACAGATCATCTTCATATCAACAGGGTTTCAAGTATGCAAAACAATTTTTAAAAAGCTCTTGTTTGCACATGATCTCCCTTATGGTGGTGTGCTTAGTAGATCACGTGTAAAACACTCCGAAAGCGAAAGTGCAATCCAACTTAATGCAGAAGTATTTTACTCTTACTGTGGAAGTAAAGAACTCCACACGAACATATTCACACAGGAATGAAGCGGAGGCATGTACATTGCCAGTCCCTAAAGTAATAGCATCATAAGCGCTGATTTTTCCAATAAAAAAGCCACACTTTATCACGAGAATTTGAGTCTCCACCGTAAAATCAAATGTTTTGAAATTAATATCTTATAACACCCTTAAACTGACATCACTCTCAAAAAGGCATATGGGACTAATAGCTATCATTTTTCCAACTCCAATCTAAGTTGGACGCATTTCTTGGTGGATAAAAGGCCCGAAATGTTCCTAAAATATTAAAGAGGTTTCCAGAACAGTCAGCGATCCTTATCCTTTAAAAATGAGTCTGAACCACGATTCAGCTCGAGGAGACGTTTCTGGAGCTGTTGGACGAAATACGACTGTCATTTGGGAGTCGAAGGTCTGGAACCATATTCACGATGATCTCAAACACGTTTCCAATCCGTGACTTCGGCTCTTTAAAGAAGTACAAAAACACGTGATAAAGAACACTTTCACAGTCTACATGGTTAATTTGGTTCATGTAAGAAGCGTTATTAGGTTCAAAACAATTAACTTAACAATATGAATAACCAACAGCTATCATTTATTCAAACAGTAGAATAGTTGTTTCAGTAAAGTCATTTTGATTGTGAACTCATTATTGCTTGTCAGGCATTAGGAGTATTGTCAACCTTTAAACGCAGACCTACCTGAGGTTTGTTACGTCATTTGTATGACAATGACAGCTTCCATGTTATAATAATAATAAAAAAAAGGTACACATAGTGGAGAAGAAGCACAAACCTTAATTTTCTTTTATTAAATGATCTTTATTTATTCTATCCGTTGTCACCATTTTTATTAGCACACTCTGCTTCGGCCAGCAAGTGTTACTCTTCATTCACAAAGCAATAAGTGATCTAACAGAGCCACACGGTGAGCATAGTAGAACGATATATCTTTACGAGGACAAAACTGGGTTAAAACTGAGTCAATTTTGTATTGCCGCAAAATATTAATGCTGCATGTAGGTTGGCTGGAGTAATTAATTAATATATATTATAATACATAGTATAATATAGTAAACCATAGTTAGTGGCACAAAATAGGCACTTGCCCTGTTTAGTCCCTTTAAGCTGTTTTCTTTAATTTTATCAATAAATGTAGAGTTTCATCAGACTTTACTAACTTTTTATTTTTTTTCCGCCAAAGTGTTGCCAGTTGCCAGGCGCAGCCAAAAGAGCCAGATTGTGAGAAAAGTACATTTAACTGCATGGCAGCGAGTTGATATTTTGAGAACTATACTTCGGCCCTTTTTACATGACATTTTCAGTGAAACCACAACATTTTGTGTGTGATTGTTACAGAAAATTTGGTGTTTATACCCGCAACATTTTGAAACCAGTTTGCATGGAAATTGTAGAAGCACAGAAAAATATGCAGGTAACATGTCAGGCCACGAGTTGGCCCTATTGATTATGTTTTTGTGAGAGTTTGTTTGTCTCTTTGTCTGTCTGTTAACGGGATTACGCAAAAAACTCCTGCCGGGATCTTCCTAAAAAAATTCAGAAGATGTGTCTTAACCCAACCTAGATTCCATTAAATTCTGAGAGTGATCCGGATAACTGTCTGAATAAAAAAAAATGTAAATATCAAAGATCCTGTTTTTCCCCTTTACATATCATTGAGCTTTTTTCAAAAAATCATAACTCTTGGGGATCATATCAGATTGACTTGGAAAACCTCTGTGATCTGTAGGATGGTCATATCTAGTAGGGTGCAAAATTTCATTCAGACCGGTTCAAACTTAAAGTCAGGAAAAATTCTGGAATTTAACATTGGAAACCTCATTTACGAGATTCAAAAAATCATGACTCACAGAACTTTTTTTTGGATTCTCTTGAAAGTTGACATGTATATTTGGAGGATCTTTGCCCTGAATTGTGCCAATTTTCGTCTGGATCCGATCCAGATTAACGATATGGTGGCACTTTGAAGTTGGAAAATTTTAGCATTGAAAACGCCATTTGGTGGAGGTTTGCGCTCTCTGAGTGCTTTTCCAGCTGTTTTTGTAATGAAACCACACAGACAGGTGAGCAGACAACAATCTGCTATTATCATTAAAAACAGTGAGAACATGGACATTACTATGGACTGACCAAGTTGGATCGCTATTTTCGGTGATTGAAGAATAAAACCACAAAGTCTCAGGAGAACACGGACGGGGAGTCATGACACTGTGGAGGAAACATTGTTGTTATTGTCCATCTACTGAGCATGTGCAGAACAACAATTTGCTATGGCCGTGGTGTGCATTAGCAGAATTTCAGAAACGTCACATTTTCCACCGTTTTCTATTTTACCTTGAAGATGTTGCTGTGTAAATGGGCCCTTTGGTCAAAAGAAACAAAACACCAGGATTTTATTAGCCGGAGTAGAATCATACTAGTATTGCTAATGTTTGCTCAGATTCAGATTTTCTGGGACTTTGTGAGTTTAGTGCAGTGTTTAGTTGCATAGAAGCAATTATTTTGGTTGGTGGAGACAAAAAAAAAAAAAAAAAAAAAATTAATTAAAAATGTGTTTGTTAAACGAGGGATAGGAGACAAATTACTTGAAGCTTTGTGGAAAAACTTAAATGTAACGCTGAATTAGCACCATTTAGCATCTTCCAAAGCAATTGTTTTTCATATTGCTACTTATTAGCACTTAGCAGTCGACTCTCCAGCAGATTGCGATTATTTTGTAGCATTTATATGCATGACAGCAGCTCCACCACTTTAAGAGATGGTGGAGACCAGAACTGGATGAAAAGCAAGTAAATATTGGTGTTTATTGGCCAGAGAAGCAACACCGAATGGATGCTAATGCTGCACTTAAGTAACCATCTGTTCACTAACAAGACCATCATATTAAGTTTATGAGGCCATAATGTGAGTTTACACTCTTTATAATGCCTCTGAGTGGCCTAAAATCTGTTATTAGAGGATTACAACATGCGTAAGAGTGCAAGTCAAATCTTTACTGGAATATTTGATTGCTTAATTTGCAACCTGTGGCTCATCACTGTGAGTGCTGTTTCACATGAGTGCCTGATGGACGAAATACTCTGCAGTGTTTCACACACATGTACAGAGAGTAGATCATAATGTGCTTTAAACACAAGGAGAGCAGAAATCACATCGCTGTTTGTCTTACAGTGTGGAGTAAATGTAAAGCAGCACAATGGAAGTGGAATGAAGTAGACAGGAATTGGCTGTGAAAGTCTGGAACAGGAACTGGACTATAAAACTCATTGCCAATGGATGACCTGTTGAAAAGGCATTCACACTTTACAGACACTTCGCTTAGAGGGCCATTGTTTGTCTGCAAGGGAAAGTTACGCTCTCAGTAATGGGCTGCTACAATCTGAAATCTATTGTCTGCACTGGTGCTTTGCATGTCACTGTCCCGTGGAAATTACATTTTATTCCAAACACATAAAAAAAATTCTGGCTCTGACTGTAATGTCTGACTTCACTGAGGTCAGAGGCAAAGTTTTTTTGTTTTGTTTTCTGAATGAATCAGTGAAAGTATTTTCAGATAGGTAGTGTTTTTCTGGGAAAAACCTTTTAACATTTGGTAAATTCCGGGTTTTATTAGTCTAATTCACAAGGGATAGAGGAGCTTGATGGCGTCTCCTGAAACCAGCACGTAAGACGGGAATCTTTCTGCTTAAACTTCTTCCAAAGATAAACGTCTATATTACAGATCATTCATGAATTTTTAATGTCTGTACATATGACTGGTTCACCTTTTACTGTGTCACCTGGAAGCTGTGCAAAATGCTGCTTCCTGTGAATTGAAACACGATCATACCAAACCAGTATCGGCCTCCTTGTACTGGATTCCAGCCAGTTTTAGAGATCAGTTAAGGATTTCACTGCTTGTTTTGAAATGTTTAAAGTGTACAGTGAATTACTTTACAAAGCTCTGAACAGATAACACCTGATCCGGAGCACTGAGCTCAGACAACAAACTGCTCGAAGGCATCACAAGAACCAGGTTGAGAGAAAACAACAAATAAATGTGGCAATCGATCATTTTCTGTTGTCGTCCTCCAGCTTTTGATCAACCTCCGTTAACAAACAGTGACCTAGAAAAACTAATTCTGATTTATTGACTCCTTTATTTTGCTGTATTGCTCTGATATGTCTAATAAATACAAGCATATCTCCATGATGATGGCTCATTGCTTCTTCCAATCCATGATGTACAAAATCAACAATGCTTTGAAGTGAAGGAGGCACTTTCACTTTACAGAGTCTGATTATTTTTTAGTTGACAGCTTTTGATAGAAGTCTATTTTTAATCTTCAGTCACTGTTTGATGTCTTTTTCTCTAGAAACCACCAGAGCAACATGTTGCAATCCTACTTGTCATTGTTGTTTGTGGCTGTATTCAGTGCTTTTTAATGTCTAACTTAACCGCAATTCATTTTCACAGACTTTCTTCTCAGCTTTCACAGACTTTCTTCTCAGCTGTTCTGTTAATGATCACTAACATACAGACTCCAGTGTGTGTTTTATTATTCATGAGTTGCTTTGCATTGGCCTTTCATGGTAAAATATATGCAGTTTTAGACAGATCTACATTTACACATCTGCGATTTATAAAGTGAATTTAGTGTGTAAATGTGGGCATAATTGAATGAATCTAACTCTGCTCTGGCCTGAGCTATTCTGAGATTCATTGCATGCAAAGTTTTGTGCATGAGTCCACCGATTAGAGCCGGTCAGACGATCTGATGCCAGAACCTGATCATGTTCTCGGAGCTTTGTGAAGTTGAGACACACACAGATTGGATGTTCTATCAAACTTGCTGATAACCATCAAGGTGGCTGCGTCTCTGCCTGTCGTTCCCTTTCATGCCGGAGAGCAAATGGAGTTGCATATTGACAGGAGGCTTTGCAGCATGCCACACTTGTTACACAGCAGATCCTGTTTAGAAAGCCATTCGTTATGTTCTTAGTCACTCTGCAGCCGCTCTCAGCGTCCACGTTTGATCCCGTCTCCTCTGGCTGTGCCAGCTGTCACTGGAATGACCTTTAATTTACACTGAGCTCCAGGCTTTAATGTCCTCATGAACCAGCGAGTGTGTGTTTATGTGTTTGCCTCTCTGGGCCTGAGTAAATATCCTCCGGCATGAAGCGGGGATCTTGATCAAGAAGCAGTGCAATCCATCGGCTGCTTGGCATGTGTGCACATCTCAGGAACGCCTTGCAAACTTTCTCCTCAGCTGGAACAGAAAAGGTGGTGAATGTTGCTTTAATTAAAATGTGGGATGCCCCTTCGTACCACACACAGTCAGGACTTGCACGCCTACACATGCCTTCCACTTGCTGAACTGCGGTGCCAGCCCCTCATCTTCTTTCTTGGAGGTTCGC
>OMNM01037414.1:11339-21352 GCA_900302745.1 Parablennius parvicornis | reverse complement strand
GGTACTTGATACATTTCTTTCCTTTGATCTCTCCAGGTGTGGCTTCATACATATGCATGGGTCCAGAAGGATACTGGGACTCCCAGGGACCTGACTTCAGCAACTGTACCTCCCCTTGGGTCAACCTCATCAGCCAAAAGGTAAAAGTAAATATATATAAAAAAAGTTGTTGTTGCATCATGCAAGCTCGAACTAAAATTCAGTCTGGGTTTCTGAATTGCAATCAGGAAGAGATTGAACACATAACATGTGTATGGATGCAGCAATGACACATTTGGAATGGATTGTCAATGTTTTTCTCAGTAAGGACAGTTGGAAGCCACCTCCATTGGCGTGAGAGTGTGTGTGGGAATGGGTGAATGTGATTAACAGTGTAAAGCGCTTTGGGAGGCTTCTCAAGAAGTGGAAACATGCTATATAGATGTGAAATGTATTTACCATTATTTTTACAATTTACACATCCATGCCGCTTCTAGAAGGGGTAAACCCGACATATACGTATACCTATGGTCATAATACTGGTCTGAAATAACTTGAGGAAAAAAGAAAGGAATAAACCTCAGTACTTTGATATGTCAAAGCGATTGAATCAGCTCTGTTATATTTGAGAGGCATTTCACGTCTTGTCTAGGTAGCTTCACTTCATATTTCATGCTGTTTCATTGGCTTGGGCAGCTGGTCTGATTCAATTGGGTTGAACTACCTCCTACCTGGACATGCATTGAGATCATGTTAACAAAATACATTCTAACCAGCTTTCCTTGCATTCAGTCCCAAACATAACTTCCACAACAATGCTTTTAGCTCTGAGAAAGGCATCTTCAATCATTTTGAATTATGGTATTAGATGGTCTCCAGCTAAAATTCAGTCTATAAAACTCTATGAAAGAGTCAAAACACAGCAGGGATTCTTCACTTCACACATCAGTTATGATCAAAATTGAAAAGAATGGCTCCTGTAACATGGGTCATCTTAGGTATTTGTTCTTTTTACAACTCTTTGTTCCATGTTGCATTCACGCTCCCATCATACACAAATCAAACTGCAGCTGAGTACGCTTGCACACATACATAGAGCTACTTTTCAGAGTGCGGGGTCCCAGCGGTGACACCTCCACACATACAGAAGACTGTACTAATGTAATAAGTGTACCGGGGTTCATTTTAACTGAATTAAACATGGGAAGTGTGAACACATTCTTGGTATTTATCTGTAAAGGTACCATCAGAAACTACATGGATGTACAGTTGGGGGTAATTATGTTCAGACCTTTGGTATTAATTTCCAGAAATGAGCAACACATATAGCTTTTCAGTTGAAGCAGCTCTCTGGATTTGTTGATACAAGGTTAGATCATTTGATCTTTGGATGTGCCCAAAGCTCAGTACACCGTGACTCTGGATATGTAGGTGAGATCAAGTCCAGGGCTAAAAACATGCTATTGTTATAAGTAACATTATTATGCCAAGTATTCAAATACAAAGACTGGTTGAAGTGATCAGATCACAATGTAAGCCTGATTAAAGTCAGGTTTGATGAAAAAACTAATTGGATGTCAAGTGCAAATGGGATCATAGCTGGTTTACTTTAAATATTGTTCGTTTCTGATCAAGAATTAGGACACATTTCTATTTAAATGTAAAATTGTACAACAAACAAGAAATTTAAAAAAAAACTTTAGTGGAGCGATAGCCTGCAGTTGTTAAATGATACTTTGATTTTGTCCAAGAGCTGTTAAAAAAAAAAAAAAAAAAACTTTGGCCTCTTGCCTCAATTAACTAACATTTGTAACTGCACATAATGCAAATCAAATGTGCATATCTCACGTTGTACTCAGAGGACTTTAGTCTCAATGTTTTGGTTGTTCTTGCAGGGGTTTTTTTTTTTTTTTTTTGTCTCTTAATTGGTCGATTAAAGTCATCAATTACCTAGAAGCTCTTTTCAATAGAAAGGTTATGCTTGTGCACATAGGTGTGATAAGTGTATTTGTTATAATTGGTATAGAATGGAAACCAATACAACAGTGAGTATCATTAGGTCCAGACTCCTCCAAGCTGTGCTACAACATGATGCAGCGGCTATTTGCATCCCATATTTTTCAAGCACAAATGATTTGCATTGCCTTCTTTTTTGGTGAGCTATTATGCAAAGGCTTATACAAAGCTCCCCGTGTTTGAATCTGTAAAAGAATCAAATTAAAAGAGGGGAAGGTTCCTGCAAGTGAGGCTCAGGGTTCCAGGTTATGAATCTCAGGCAATGTTGGAAATGTCCTCCCTTAAACTCATAAGACCCTGAGGCGTGCATGTTATAACACTTATTGTCTACTCAATGGCACAAAACTCAGCCCATTAAACAAACGGCAGTTTGCAAATATGGATGGCGAATGGCTGTTGGGGAGGAAAATAGAAGGCAGAGAAATTATCAGGTGCATTTCTGTGCTGTGCAGAACCATTTGAACAACGCAATAAAGCTCGACTACACGCTGCCATTTCCAGAAATTAACTACAGCAAAGTTCGCACTTTGCTTTCACTACGTTGCACATATTCAATGCCGAAGTAGCAGCGTGTGAAAATCTATAGAAGGAAATGATAAGCAAGGCATGTATTTTTTTTTCTTTCAGAAAAGTGTTAATAATCTTTTTTTTTTTTCCTTCAAGTAAATCACACTTGGGCTGTGTGCTTGTCACTGTGGAGACAGGAACACTCTAATGAAGATCAACCTGTCACAGATTTGGAAAAACCCATCTGGCAATTCGTTATTTTATATCTGGAGCTATTGTCCTGTGTGTGGCACTGCTCATTACCAGATGGTAGACAAAACGAGAAAGGAAGATGTAGAGAATACGGAAAGAAGAAAAAAACTGGAAGAAATGACACCAGACGAGCAGAAAGAGGAGAGAGGAAGAAAAGAGAGCCGAGCTATTTACCCTGCATCCCCAGTTCCCCTCATTAAGAGAAGTGAACAGGGAGGGTAAAGAGGAAAACATCTTCCAAAGACACATTTCCCTGCATACACCTCTGTGAAGACCAATTTAAGTGGCCTAATTGGCTTCATAATAAACTCGCAGGCGATGATAGCAGGTGATGCCAGAGTAAATTAGGCTGTTCCTGTTTTAGCTGATGTCACCGCTGTTTTAGAACTCATCGTACTGTACGGCATCTGATGGAAAACGACCTTACAGGAGCAGCGTTAGGCGTTATTGTGAATTTGGCTGTTCTTTACCGGACAAACAAATAGTTTTGTTACTTTTTCTTTAATGTTTTAGGGAACAAATTAAGCATTCCAATCAGATTGCTTAAAAGCTTTTCTCATCATTTAACCAACTCTCCTGCTTCCTGAAAACATCTTTTGTATTTTCGCTCTAATCAAATTGTGGTGTTTCAGTGAATTCAGATATTTTTTTTTTGGTTGTTTAGAGGAAAGAGAATGCATGTTTAAAACTAAAAGCAGTTTGAGATGGTTGGTTAATTTTATAATCATGGCAGTGTGATCATTTTTTGTACCTATAATCGGACAAATATAGAGAGCGGCAATGGCTTTATCTTAGTAGATGTGATGTGAGTAGTTCTTGCATAATTCATTTTGGGCACAGGCAAGGCGTTTGGGGAGCAGCTGGAAATATTGGACCTTGAACTTAATATTGTTCTCCAAGCATCAATAATGTGCATGAATAAAGAAGCATTTTCCGAGAAGGCATGTAGATATTGGTAACAGCACGATTCATTGGTATATAGAACATTCAATAGAAATGAAACGTTTATAAGAAAACGAAAATAATTGATCTTGTTATTATTTGTTACATTCTATTCATTCATGTATACACAATGTGTTTCAAACTCTACAGCACATTCTTTTTCAAATATTTCTTTTTTATTTATGATGGAAAACTACTTCCTAAAGTCCAAGCATTGGGCTTCAGGAGGTGGAAAAATAAAATGCAATGCTCAACAGATCTGTCAAAGGTACTTGCAGTTGCTAAGCAATCACTGGACAATGGCACTTGTGGCGAGGGATTTGGAGAATGTCAACGAAGGTTTTGTTCGGAGGAATGGCATTTAGGTGTGCAAATGAAATCAAAAGAATTCTTTTATACTGCCATTCAAAACGGCAAAGGGAAATAATTATTATTTCCCTTGGTGAATCCTGAGACAGAAATATCAAACACGCTTTCACAAAAAATGTGATATTTGCATCTCTAGTCTGTGTAACACATACATAGCGCTTTTGCCAAGCTGCAAGTACTCCCCATTAGTGTCTTAAAGGGGTAAGTCTAGCTGGGGAGATTCTCTCAATAGTTTCATAATTACGTGAGGAAACAATATTGGTCCCAGTGTACAGTCAGCTAAAAACCACAACACCACATTAATTGTGTGCGATATTGCTGCGGTTGGGATAAATGTGTAGGTTAAACTGCATTTATTTTGGGGTGCAACATTTTTGT
The DNA here is from genome assembly GCA_900302745.1 of Parablennius parvicornis. Taxonomy (NCBI): domain Eukaryota; kingdom Metazoa; phylum Chordata; class Actinopteri; order Blenniiformes; family Blenniidae; genus Parablennius; species Parablennius parvicornis. The sequence continues at coordinate 16,909 of OMNM01037414.1, read as the reverse complement.
ATATCGCAATTTATCATGTTTTTCAGTGTGTAGGCTGTAAATAATAGGCTGTAAGAAGAGCGTGGCTCGGTGGAGGAAAAAAAAATAGGGACGTGGGCTTGTTTTGATTTGTGTTTAGTTATAAGAGAAAACATGTTGTACCAGGAGCCAGCATCCTCATCTAAATGGGTTGCAATTTCAGGTTTTAAGTGGATTGGCTTTTCTCTTGTGTCGTTGTCCTTTCCCTCAGCTAAAAGCCGGGGAGACGGCGGCAGTTATTGCCCGGGAGCTGGCGGAGCAAACCAAGAGCAATCTCCAGGCGGGGGACATCACCTACACGGTGAAGGCCATGGTTCAGCTGGTGGATCTGCTCGACGTGCAGCTGAGGAATCTCACGCCAGGTGGAAAAGATAGTGCGGCACGGAGTCTCAACAAGGTATTGAAGGAAACGTGCTGTACCTGACATGCTCACACTGCTCTGTATGCATGACTCCTTTGCTTTTTAAAATGTTCTATCAAACAGGCTGCATAAACATAACCTGTAGGAATCTGTTCCACTTTTGTCCGGCACTTTTTCAATTCAACATATTTGAAAGAGCGGAGTCGGAATTTGTCTTGAACCACTTTGCCCGATACGGCTACTTCTGTATGCAAACATTCATTCATTGTGACTGAGAAAGCTCTCTGAAGCCTCCCCACCACAAGACTTGCGTCTTCCTACATGAAACAGTAGATATTGTTTTAATGATGTGCTACATGGCTCAGTGCTGTCCGATAAAGTGAAATCTATCATTTTTGCTGTGGGTCTGGCACATACTAAAAACAGACCTTCAAGTTAAATGGATGGCTCAAGTACTTTCCCCGCTCTAATATTGCTCATTAAGCGCAATCAATTTTACGTTGCCGCAGTTTAAAAGGTGTTATTCTTATGTCATGCTCGTCAAAGGCTTACGTGTGGACCACTTGATCTTTTCTAATGGGACAGTGTAAGATTCCAGCGGGCTGGATTTAAAAAGTAAGAGTACAGGTTTTTTTCACATTTGCTGAACTTGAAGCTAATGCATTTACTACCCAATTCAGAGCAGGGCACAGCAAGAGACCACTCAGGCAAGGCGAGCTGAAATAATACTTTCTGTCCGCCAAGCAGCCAGCAGAAATGCAAACATCAGTGAAATTCAAAATGTCAGTCGTTAATTCGCTGGAGCGGCTTCACTTGTCGACAAACACGAACACCTGTTCCCAGATAGCTTTTTTGGGGATTGTTTTTATTTCATTGCCGCAACAGACACAGATGTCCCCATTGAGATTTTAGTGCCAGTTTTCTCCAGTGGAGAGGGAAGGCAGTAAAGACGGCCGAAAGGCCTCGGAAGGGAGTGCGATGAGTTAATTCACATCGAGGAGCAACTACGCTTTATAACGCCTCTCCAAAAAAGGGTTTCCCATAAAGCACAATATTCAAGGTAGCGGCAACTGCTCCAGTTGAGACGGCCATTCTCATCTCAGTTTCTCGTATAAAGTTGAAAGAAAAAAGCAGATGTATCAAGGCGAACAAAAAAGCTTTTTACAACTAAATTAATTTATTCAGGAGGTCAGTGGCTTTCTCGTGATTTGTAATTCTCCATCTGCTGATATACTGTATATTCGTCCAGCATGGTTCATCTAGTGAAAAAGAAATAAAAGTGTTCCACTATAGTTTTCTTTGTTGAACTTGGTCGCTGGTGGGAACAGTCCCCAAGGAAAGACCCAAATTCACGAAACTGTTGTTCTCCGCACTGGCAGTGGCTGGTGTTTACCTCACAAGTTCAATCATTTTGACACAATCTGCAAAGAGCTAAGCGAATTAAAGATTTATTTTTTGATAGCGAAGCACAGTGCACTCTGCCAGCAGACAATGAAAGGATTGAGTTGGCAAACGGTGAGATCAGTGTCGTTTTCATGATCAAAGGGGAGCTGGCTAACGGTACGGACGGGACTGTTTCCAGAAGAGTGGGCTGTGATGTAGAGCAAGAGGCTCCTTTATGGGGAAAATGCTACTCTTTGGAGCTAATCTGCATGGGATTTAACATGGTACCAGAGCCTAGCTGTTAAGCCACACAGTTGCTCTGTTGACAACACTGTCTGTATCAGACCTCAATTAAAATTATTCACTCCCCATGCAGTGTTAACAGCGTCTCTTTGAGCCTGAGCTTGCTGTCATTTCTTTTTTTCAGGTGTGCTAAATTGCTACTAGCATTATCTTTCCTTCAGTGGTGGCTGACTTTTAAAGGATAACTAGCTCTCCTGGGCTCTCAATACGAAGCTCCTCAGTGCAAAATTAAAACGTAAAGAAAATGGCAGCATTGAAATCCTATTTAAAGGTGCGTCACCGGCTTTTTCCCAGTCGTCTGTCTCATTTCACAGCTAATTGACGTGAGAATCTCCACTTTATTTTTTACAAGGTGAAATATAATTAATGTGTACTGCTTTCAAACAGTTGAAATAAGGGAGTAAGATTTGTTTTTTTCTTCTTGCCTTGAGATCAGTATAAAAACTGTAAAACCGCTGGAAGTGTCTAAGCCACGGACCTTTTGCTAACGTCTGTCTATTTCTCTTTGGGTTTCAGCTGCAGAAGAGAGAACGCTCGTGTCGATTTTATGTTCAGGTATTTAAAAAAAAAAAAAAAAACACAACTCTTCATTGTGGTAACTTTGGTGTCATTGTCATCATTACCTCCGAATTTGAGGTTTGGCCTTTTGAAGTGGCAAGACTGAGCTAATAAAACCCGAATAAAGGTTGATAAGGCTAGATACTCTGATGCCAAGTCAAAGGGTCAAATTTTATTGCCATCCCTTCAACCCCATCTCTCATACTAATCCATTTTTTATTCATATACTTTTATCCCCTGCATGTTTTTTATTGTTCGCATGAGACTGACAATCTGTGTATTACTTCTGTTTGAAATGCTACATATTCAATGTGGATTACTCAAGTGTCTAAGCTGTCCCAAAACTATCACATCAGCCCTGCTTTTTCAGTGGAAAAAAAACCCCACATAAGTTGGAAGCATCCATCAAAAATATAACTTTCAGCCATCAAACACATGTCTATATTTCTTAGCGAATGCTTAAGAGGCAAAAGAAGTGACCTCATTATACCAATAAGTCAACTTCTAACTACGAAGTCAGCCAAAGTCATGGCGTGTTATGCTTCCCCCGATGCATAATACATACTTGTCCCAATTTAAGTAGGGGGGGAGGGCTCTCCTACTTCTCTCAGATATATCCCGGGCTACTGAGTGATTTCTGTATCCCCAAAGTGACATTTTAGCTGTCATCAGAATAATTTCTACCTTCACAAGAGAACCATGGGAGAGAGTGACAGCCCCCGTCTTCCATACAGATGGCTTATATTAAGCCGCACATTAGAGCCAGATGTTGTTTTATATGATCACATCGTAGCGCTCATGCTAAGCAACATGTACATTGCCGATTCCTCTGAGGCATGTCAACGGGCACTTCATTTACAGTCATGCAATTGTGAAAAAGGGCATCCGAGTGCTGTTCATGTTTGTATATGGTTGAGCGTGGTCATGTGCACAGATGGGTTTGTTAGTGTAAGATCCTTGAAGGATTTTATTGGTGGTATTCGCTGTTTTCCTTACTGTCAACAGCTGTAATTGAAAGCTCAATGTAAGATGTGTTTGTGTGGTCATAGTTCAGACAAGCAAAGTGCTGCACTGTAAGTACTGGTGAAAATAATGGAAAACACATTCAGGCTGTTTGCATGTTGTGTTTTCACTTTGACTGCAAACACACGAGCTATAGTTCACAGTTAATTTATTTATTTTCTTGCATTTTGAACCAGCTATCAGGGAATTTGTTCAAGTCAATACATTCAGGCAAACAAAAATGGAAAATGTTCATTCTACAGTTGAAATCTGTAGAAAACGCTCTAAATTATGTCCTCTGCGTAAAAAGCAAAGCCAATTATCTCATAAACTGTAAGTACACATTGATTATATAGTATTTTTTTTAACCACTTCGGCTCTTTAATTCAAAAATACTTAAACAATAATAATGGCCGCCATATATGATGCTCAACATTAATTGGGATCCATTTAGGGTTCAGAATATTGCCATAGTGAGGTGGAAGATTTCAACAACAACCTTGGAAGATTGGAATATGGCCTGCTCTACCAACAGATCACAGAAAACCTAATCAACTTGATGGAGAAGCAGAAAAGATTGGCACACAAATATCTCCTCATTAGCCATAACTTTCAACCCAACTGTGTCTTAATGTGTTGTCCCGCTGATGCTTCTAAACCTGTTGAGGCAGAGACTCCGTCTTTCAAGTCAAAACAGAAAAACCTTTCTTACACGACAATGGTGCTCAGAGCCACTGAAAACATCGCTAAACATGGAACGTTTTGAAAAATGCTAAGGCTCCATCTTCATTTAAACAGAGAATACAAAACTTTCTAAAATGCTGATGCTGCACTTGCGCTCTGCAATTATAGTAAATAGCGTGCTGTTCAAACCATGCGTGCATCAATGCATTATTCCGCTGGAAGAGACCACCGCGGGAATACTGCCACTACTACATGTCAAAGCACTATTGCCATGAATGCCACAACTGGTTTTCTTGCTGTGCTGCGTTAAGAGTACCACATCACATCCCCTCTCTTGCTTTCACCCCCCTGTGCTGTATCCCAATGGATAAGAGACATATGCTTTAGTATTGACATGCACATGCCCATAGCAAGCCATTTCAGCAGAGGATAGGAAGTCATCATAAGTTTTTTGATGGTAACACAACTTCACATGTTGCCAACTGTGATGGACACTATGGTCTGACACCTTCCTAACGCATTGATGAAGTCAAACCACATGGGCAATTCTCCTCATATGTGGAGCCTGAGGCACTCATGACCCTGTTGCTGGTTCACTGGTTGCCTTTAATACAGCTCCAACTATTTCACGGAGGTGACAGCGAATAAGACCTGCCCTTTTTGAGATGTAGTCATCAAGTCATCTTGATTTGGCCTCTGTCAAAGTCATTGAGATCCTGAAGCTTGCTGATTTTTCTTGTTTCCTACAAATGGACTCGAAAAAAGTGATTGTTCACTTGCTGCCTAATAGATTCCACTCTTATAGTGTTGTAATGAGATTATGTTGTTTACTTCACGTCAGTGGGTTTAATGTTGTGGCCTATCTGGGAACATTCGTCTCAGATTTATCTTTATGCTGTCATGGGTGCATCTGGCCTCATGTTTTCACACTGTAGTGTACACTTTGAGGATCCACACTAAACTGCCAGACAAGGCAGTACACTAAGCTCAGCTGTGCAGCTCATCCTCCGTTCCATCCCGTCGCGGTGTTGACAAATTCAAACAACAGTGAAGTGCTTTCACTTGACGAACCAGAATAATGGAGCAACATCTGTGGCCTTAGGTAAACACAGGCATCGACTGCACACGCCAGCAGCCTGTGAGGGACCTTCATTGATTAGGGAAATTGGGCAGTGTTTTCTCCAACAGGACCCTGGTGGCCGACATAAGTGGGATTAGCAGAGGAATACAAAGCAAATGAGAGATTCACCTGCTTCTGTGC
>OMNM01037411.1:4180-17815 GCA_900302745.1 Parablennius parvicornis | reverse complement strand
AAAAAAAAAAAAAAAAAAAAAAAAAAAAAAAAAAAAAAAAAAAAAAAAAAAAAAAAGAAAGGAAAATGTTCTTTTTGTAATGTGTTTTCACGTGTGATGCACGACTTCAGGGAGAGAATTTTTGAGCTTTTGTCATCATGCATCACTGTGTCTGACTCAGGTGATTCAGAGCTATGAGAGCAGCGGCATGACGGATTTGTTAACCTTCACAACCTGTGATCTATTTTCCACTTCACCCAGCTGCTTCACTGTCTGCGCTGCAGTATCCATGAAGCATAATAGCAGGTGTTGCTCAGAAATCACACACTAAGGAGGTATCACTTTGTAACTTGTCATGTCAGTGATTAAAACTGGATTTTAAAGACTTGACTACTGTCAATCACTTGTGAAAGCAACATTCCCACACATTTAAGGGAACAGCTCTATTGTCTGAGACTTTAAAACATTGACCCCTATCATAGGTGCTTCAAACATGAGGTTGGTCGAATAAACACAGATTTGGTGATTATTAGCATTCATACATGCATTTGTGGTGGTGTCTCACCAGTGTACTACAAGTAGATCTTATATTTTCTACTGTACTCATGAATCTTTTCTTTTAGTGTCTTTATTGATAATCTAGTTACTTTTTCCAATTCCCAATAAATTCATTCCTATAATGTTTAAGTTAAAATCTATGTTATTACTCAAACCTCAAGACTCCATGGTGGAAAAAACAAACATAGTTTAAAAAACAATAATTGTATTGTAATCAATGAATGTATTTCCACCATTCAATATCATTGTCAACAGCGATACTCGTGTACATTTCAGACCCAGGACTGTAGTGTTAGCACTAGTCTGGATCAGCCCAGGAAGCTTTTCTGTGCTGAGTTTAGACATTTTCATTAGGTTTTTTTCTGTTTTGTCAGGTATATGAGTAAGTAAGTAATAAAATGTTATTTACTGTACATAGCACATATTTTCACATATAAAAATGTCAATGTCACAATAAGACAATAAAACGCAGGTGTGTGCGTGCGTGTAGGATTTATGGATGGGTTTTCTTACATTTGCTTAAACCAATTAAACCCACAATTCTACTTTCTAGTGATTTTTTAATATGTATTTTTACTTCAGTTGTGAATGTGTTATATTGCCACCTCTGGTCGTCAATGAGTAGTTTTGATGCTTAATATTTATGTTCTCAACTAAAAAAAAACTAATGTAACTGAAATTAATTGCGTCATAATAGTTACATTCTCTTCTATTTCTGTCCCAGAGAAAAAGTAAATAATCAATATGTATTTATATGTAGGTATGTCTACAGCAGTGATTCAACACTCGGTTTTAAATCTTGCATAGACTGCAGCAAAGTTCCCAGTCACGCAGGAGAAACATCAAAATCTGTTGCAATTTCACCAGAAAAACTCTGTAACTCTTTGACTCACTCAGTCACTGTAATTCATTCAAAAATGTCAGGGTCATCGAAGCGCCCAAAATGAAAATAAAAGGAGATAGTTGAAATGAAAGTCATAAAACTTTCATCACTTTCCAACATTTCATAGAGCTGAGGCAGATGGGGAGGAATTTTTATATTCATTTATAAATATATATTTACAAAATGTATCTTTGAAGTTCGGAATTACAAAAAGATGGGTTTTTACATGCACAGATCTGAACAAATAAATGGGAAATACATGGTGAGTGGGGACTTCAAAGTAAAAACTAATGTCTACTACTGGCCATACATTTATATTCTCAGGTAGTGCTTATAGATACTTTGCAGCTTCTCTCAGTCCTGCAAGAGGAAATATGAGATAAACTGTCTTCTAATCACAACAAGCAAAGAAAGCACTTGAAAGAGGAAGTTCAAATAAAAAACACGACTCAGTTGGATGTATCAGAGCTTGTGGTTTGTAGTGCGGTGGGAGTGGAACCGTACATTTGACTCTTCTGCGTGACAGCAGATCAATGCAGCCTGGAGCACAGATAGAAATGAATTGATTGTCACCAATAAAACTCCAATTAAACAAAGGAACACGCCTGGGAGAGAGCTCAGAGCACCTCTCATCTCCACATCAGTCCTCAAGGGTTAGAAATGGGAGGGCGAGAGGACGAAGAAGGGAAGTTGGGAGTCTGCTGTGGGCAAAGGAGCCGGCGAGCACAGTTCATTTCCTCTGAATACTCTCGCTATCAGGAAGGTGTGGAAGTTATGGATGAGTGTGAGAGTGAGTGGAGGGCAGACAGAGGATCAGATGGCCGATAGACGGAGAGAGTGAGAGAAAGAGGGAGCGGAGACAGAGGTGCTGCCATTGATCCAGAGATTTCTTAATGATGAAAAGAGATCTTAGTTATAGTGACATGTGATATTTCAAGTTTCACCTGTCAATTGTAGAGCTCAGCTGACCTTATTTAACAAGTTGCTATGAAGTCCTTTACCTTTTCCCAGTCTTTCAGTCTCTCAGCAAGTCCATTTCTATCTACCTATAGGTGAGACTTGTCATTTTCTTGCGTCACTCTTATCTGTGCTGTGCTCACAATGTTCCCTTTGAACAATCCTGACGTTTCATTCTTGCTCGTACTTTCAGGTAGGTTATAGGCCTCCCACTTAAGCAGCAGCTAAGGATGCTTTTTACTCATATGAACCCCCAAATGAAGTTAAAGATGATTAATGGTTCCCATTCCTATAAAATGTACAAGATCTCCTTACTCTCTCTTCTTCTCATCTCACTTCTTCACTAATAACATTTTCTTCACCATCTCCCTCTGTCTCCACAGCTCTGTAATCTGATTGTTGTCTCGATGATTGTACTGTTATTGAGTTGCTGGGATCATACATATGTATAAGTCCACCACAAAACGTATTCTATTTTCTGCTTCGGTATGCTCTAAACATCCGACCAAGCAGGAATTTCGCTACTTAATGGAGGAAATACTAACTCCATGTTGACACGTGTAAACCGTCAGAGTGCAGATTGCTGCACATCAACACGTAGCACCACCTCCGGGTGAATTTGAACTTTGCTGACTTTTATCTGTCAGACATGTGAAGTAGACTGAGAGCCGAATAAAGATTCACACTGCTGACTCGGATTGTTTCTCTTAAAGGAACAGTTTTTTCTAGGCTAGGTTGGTCCAGATTTAAATAAGATGAGTCAGTGGGTCGGTTTGTTAGTTGTACAGTTTTAATGATGACATGACAGTGAGTCAGTTAGTTAGCGGTTTACTTTTTCATTTGGTTGATTGGTTGAATAGTTGATTGGATGATCAGTTTTGTCATCTGTTGGTTAGTTGCATAACTTTAGTTGTTTGGTTAATTTGTCAGTTAGTAAGTCGCTTGGTAATGTTTTGGATCTTGGCATTTCTCTATAATAGTTTTCTCATGATTTATTGGAAATTTATGCACATTCATCAAATGGTCATCGTCAAAACATGTGTCGGTACTTTAATTGCTGTAGAAGCCTAGGTATCCATGATAACCATTTACACGATAAATAATGATACATGAAATAAAGTATTGTGTAAAATTTTAAATACATATACAAAGATCACACAAAACATTTATATGTAAATGAAATGGGTGAATTGCTATAGGTTTTGGTTGACACAATGTGAACTTCCTTTAATGGAATCCCATAAACTAACTGACAGTTGTTCTGCTCTTGATTTAGACTTTTTTTTCCTTATCTGCAGATCACTTGAACTTCAGAGATATTTTTGGAATGTCTTGCACACATATATTAAGTGTCATTCAAGTCTGTGATTGCAACGGTAAAAGAGTCTTTGGTCATTGTGGCAGGTTAAGGACAAAACTTGTTTCTAGTTTGGGTGATTGTCGTCTTGAAATCTTTTAATTTGACCCTGTTGATTGAGTGCGGGTGTTCCATCTCCGACTCACTCATATTTCATGAACAGAACAAGCTTTGAAATCACCACCTAACAACTCTAAATGGCAATTCTTGACCAACCTTTTAAGTCTTAAAGAGACGATTCAGGGCAGAGAAGTGTTTTTTATGAGTGAAGGATATAAAAGGTAGCAGTGCATTAACATTTAATGAAAAACACATTTTGAATGTCTACAGTTGTAATTATTTCTTTTCACTTCAAAAGTCAACAAAATATATATTTTGCCCACGGCTGGCAAGTCTTTTGCATACCAATATGAGTTTCTTTCAAGTGTGTCCTACACATCTGCGTGTCTTCATATAAAGTACTCAGTTGTGCATGTACACCTGTGTGAACTTAAACTCATCACCTCTCCACCAACCCAACGGTCCCCCTCTGGCTGTTGCTCTAAAAGTTACTTCTCACTTGTAGTAACTTAAATGAATGTGGACTGAAAAGGAAGAAAAGCATGAGGCATTATTTTTCAAACCACCCGTCTTTGTCTGACTGCTGCAGCCTGGTATGACCTTATAGCAAACATCCGCTGTTTCAAAAAGTCTATAGCTTATGGATTTCATGTCAAGAGAAAATATTTGATATTTCTTCTAACAAATTCTCACCCTTTAAATGGATTTACTGTCAAGCACAAAAAAATCATATTTATGCTAATAGCAAGTCCATCTATTTATTGGCTTTTGTTGGCATTTTATTACTTTCATGCCACAGAAGAAGAAGCCCTTTTCTCATACTCATCTTTTTGCACTCAATCAATGTTTATTAAAGTTGCTGACTGTGTACAGTTGCTTTTCGCTCCTTCGGAAAGAGTCATGCCGTCCCTAACGTAAAAATCATTTCTGAGCTCCGTGCAGCTGACCCTGAAGGTTAGGTTGGAAGTCGGTGGTGTGATGTTCCTGCTGAAGATGGTTAAGGATTATGATGATTGTGCTGGTTTGAGCTCCGCACCACAAGCGGGAGAAATGATGAGGGCTGCACCAGCGGAGTGTTAGCCTGACAGATGGCAACACATGGAGCTAGCTGACAGCACTGCTGACAGCGCATTCGCCAGAAGTTTCCATATTGCATGTGCTGTACACACTGGTTGTTGCCATTCATATTCTGATTTTTTTTTTTTTTTTTTTTTTCGTCATGAACTGCAGCTCATTGCCAGTCAGCTCACTTCACATACTCAACAACTTGAAGCTGCAACACCTCTACACAGGCCTGCTGTCATGGCACCAAAGGGAATATGGGTCTGTTGAAAATCTTCAGTGAGACATTATCCTAGTCGCTGGCCATTTATCAAAACCTTTCTCTTTTTTGTTAATTCATTCTTCCAGTGGTCAATAAACTTTCAGTTATTTTCTTCCCGATCAATCTACTTAGAAAGCAGCTCTGCAGGCATGTTAATGAATGACCAACAGAAATAGATACATTAATTGAATGACTGAAGACATTAGGAGTTGTATTGAGTGTTGCACTTTTCCCTCCACAAACAGCAATATGTAGTTGTTATTAGGTTCAGTGGTTGATGATAGATGAGGATAGTATTCACACAGACCTGTCGGTTGCACTGCCCTGGATGGAAATGAGGGAAGACAGAAATTGTTCTTGCATGAATAAGTAAAAAGATCTGATCCTATATTTGATTTATGACTTTATTTATGTTGAATTCATTTCTTGTGGTGGCAGCAGTGGTGTATGTTTGTGTCCACCTGTCTTTGTGTATTGTGGTAGATGGTTGTTTATTCGCTGAAAGAATAGTTTTAAACTCCATCCAAATGCATCCTCTGGGAAATGCATGTAACCCTTCTGAGAAGTTGTGATACCTCTCACTGTCACCCCATCACAGCTTCAAGCTTGAAGTCTGCACGTGTGCAAATGTGCCTGTGCTCTTCAGTGTTCATGTTGGAGTGTGCGCACGCACACACATATGCATATGGATGAGCATGGCAGTGATGTGATTGATGAGACATGAAAGAGTGCAGAGCAAGATTTCCAGTCAATCAGGCCTGTGAATAACCACCTAGGCTGTGGATTAAAGGCAGAAGGCTGTCTGAACAAACAAAGAATCACATCCATTACCTTACATGCGGAGTTGTTTTGCTCTCTGGAGCAACACTGACAACAAAATTAAAGTGTGTTAACAAAAATAGATGGTTTTGTTTTCTCGAATTCAGGAGATGAAACGCTGCCACATCTAACGCTTGGAATGCCTGTGAAAGTAAAACCTGTGTGTGGCAGAGAGAGGACTACGAAACAGTGACCTGTACAACATTTCAAATTATAATGGAGTGTGCCAAATTAAATATGACTTAAAAGAATTATTTAACATTGTGTATATTTGGTTTAAACTGAACTTTGCTGTTTGCCTCTTTGATTTTTTTCTGCTTGCATCTTTAAAAGTAAAAATAATGTCCTTTGAGAATGAGTAGTTGCAGGTTGTTTTACAGTTTCTACCACTGACAGCCACATCCTCCAGGTAATAAAAATATATGAGAAAGAAGAAAATAACAATGCTCACTTTCTGATATTTAGTTTCTTTTTAGCAAGACACCAATCATTATAATCATATCTATCTCAATGCAATGTTCAGGCTTTTAGGACAAGACTCCTGATCAATTTTCAGTTTTAGAAATCAGTTACAAATTTGACTCACAGGTTGATTTCATGAATAATATCAGTTTACCGATTGTTACTAACTGCAGTGTCAACAAAGCATAGAGCACTAACAAAATCAAACCAAATCATATTTTCATCGTGTTGGTTGAGTGGTTGGATGGCTAGACTGTTTGACCATATGTACAACAAATAAGCTTATTTAGATAAGCAAGCAAAATGCCTTTTTCCCAAGCTTTCAAGTATTACTTAACATGTAATAGCATAATAATTGAGTATAAGTTCAATTACACTATCACACTAATTAAGATTTGGTTGGGTGAGTCCCAAACTTGGAGTATAAGGGCTGTTTTATTAAATTTAGGAGGCCTTCATTTTCTAAATACACTTAAATTCCATTGTTTAAACTTCAGGGATCAGTTGTAATGGTTAAAAAAAAACAAAAAAAAAAAACACTTTTGCAGCTCTGCTATACTCTGGCCTATTTTTCCAGTCTAATGTCCTACTGTAGTTAAGGCTCCATGAGGTCAATGTGTTTATTTACTTGTTTACCCACTAAGGCTAAGATTTTTATTTCCAAGAGCTTTTTGAGCAAACCAAACATGTTTTAAAGTTACTCTATCAGATTACACACGGGAATAATGAAACATTTACGATGTAGTTTTAGGTGTTGATGTACTTCTCTAATACGTTGCCAATACCTTTCTGAAGGAAATTTGTCATAATGCTCATACAAACATGTATTTCCAGCTTAAATATTTTGCACAACATCCCCCTGTTTGTTGACATCTTTCGATCACTTACACTCCCAAAGATTCCCGAGGCAATGTGTGCCCAAGAACCCGTTCGATCTCGCTTTTCAACTGGAAAAACCATCAGTTTCACAACATTTAAGACTATTCTCGTGGCTTGAACGCTCTTTCTTTGAGAAAGTCTGGCTTTTTTTTCCGGGCTCAAGTAGTCAAATATTGTTGATACTTTTGCTTGAGCTGCTGCAATGCCATCTTTGATATCCCAGAAACCCATGCACGCAGGTTTCCAAAGATGATGTCAGTTAGCAAAACATAAACACAGCCTGATGAATACAAATTCTGGTTTCTTTGTAAACATATCGACTTTGGTGTTATCGGTTTGTACAACTGTCGGTTGGAAATTTGTGGAAATGTGGAAACAAATTAGTGGTAAAAGTCTTGTTTATATCTATTGGTTTATTCTCTGTGCAGAAGTGATACCTTTTATGGGAGGTATATCTTTAAAAAAAATTTGGGGGAAGAGTAACTTCAAGAGCCAGAATGATAAATGAAAGACAAATACAGAAGCCCTTTCCTCAGCAGTAAAGCATGCTTTCCCTTTCTGTCTCTGCTACAGGTCCAAGGGTTGGAGAAGCAAGTGGACTTCTCAGATCTGAGCCCAGTAGGGTCTGTGATGAAGACTCTTCCATATGGCATTGGTGGAGGCACAGTGGGAGGAGTGGTTAAGCCCCCGTATCAAACACGCATCTTCTCCACATCTATTGACCAAACACCCATGAAATCCAAGCCACCTACCTACAATTTCTTTAACCCGTATGACTCCGCTCGAAACCAGTCCCTGCTACTGGACCAGACAGGCTATCGCTCCAAACGCAAACCCTCACTCAAGACAGCCATGAAGACCAAGAAGATCTTTGGCTGGGGGGACTTCTACTTCAATGTCAAGACTGTGAAGTTCAGCTTGTTGGTGACGGGGAAGATTGTGGACCACATCAACGGGACATTCACCGTTTACTTCCGCCACAACTCATCCAGCCTGGGGAACGTGTCGGTCAGTATTGTACCGCCGACCAAAGTGGTTGAGTTTGAGGTCCTTCAGCAGCAGCAGCTGCACGGTCACACCCAGCCGGATGTCCAGATCCAGGACACGCACCAGTCCACCATCGACCCTAAAGAGCCAAAGACCTTTAACTGTCGAGTCGAGTATGAGAAAACCAACAGGTCCAAGAAATCCAAACCCTGCCTGTATGACCCATCTCAGACCTGCTTCACAGAGCACACCCAGTCCCACGCTGCCTGGCTCTGTGCCAAACCTTTCAAGGTGATCTGTATCTTCATCTCTTTCTTTAGCATCGATTACAAGCTGGTGCAGAAAGTGTGTCCGGACTACAACTTCCAAAGTGAGCACCCTTACTTCGGATAAGTTTTGAAGACTTGAACTGAGTAAAGATTAAAAAAAGAGACTATGTTAAACGAGTATAATGATAATGATGGAAATGATAGTCATATTGATTACGACGACTAAGCAGGGGACAATTTTTTTTGCCTCGAAACTGCTGTGAATTGTGGATTTAAATCATGTATAATCAGAGTTATCGGTGGCTAGGATATGGCTGATTCCTCTAACTTGTTTTCCAACTTTGTATTTGTTAACTTCTGCTTTTATTTCTTTCAGATTTTTTTCCCTTGTAAATAATGTACTCAACCTCAGCAGACTTATTGTTTTTAGATATTTGTTTCTCCGTGTTATTACTTTCTGCAGTTGGAGAATTTGGTTAAAAAGAGCTGGGATCTGTATTATGCCCTTCGAGTACAGACTGAACCTCCAAGGAAGCTGTGCTGTGCCATCACTGGATGGCAGACATAATGTTATGGTAGACTGACTGTTAATCATCCTCTCAGCTCTACATTTCAAACCCTGGATATAAGAGAGTTATATGTATGAGAAATGCTATGCTGGATATGCATACAATATACTGTATGAAAAAGCACATTAAAATCTCTTTAAACTGTCTTTTACTGGGTGAACACTTTTGTGCAAAGCTTGAAGCACAATTGCAGGGCACAAGCAGAGCTGCATATTCATGTTATCTAACTCAGCAAGGACACTATTATGAATTAAACCACAATGTAGTCTGATTAGGACTTCATGCTCAAGCTTCCAGTGAAGATATGTAATTCTAATTTTCTTAAACATATTGAAGGAAAGTTTTTTTTACGGATTGAATTTGAACATGAAAACTAACTATGAAACTTGAGTCTTTAGATAATTTTTAAAAAATACTGTTTTACTTCTTTTGAGGGAGTTGATATGTACGGTAATAGAAGCCATCAGAAGTATCTGATTTTTATTTCAATTACATTTAACCTAAAAACTGGCGAGTAAAATGAGGATTGTATTGGAAGCATTTTGACTGACAGATTTCACTGTGTTTGATCATGCAAGCAAAGACAGTATTGCACACCTGAGTAAACATTTTTGCGTTAATCTCCAGGTGGCTTTCCCGCATATTATTGACTGCTGTGTGACTGCTGCCAGTGTTTTAATTTTGGCTCCCTGAAATGATTTACCTCATCAAGGTTTCCTGTATGCTGAGGATAACGGCTTCATGGTAACACTAAGTAGGATTGCATCACCAACATCCCTCCGTCTATCTTCAACACCTGTTTTACCTGACAGCCTGGTGGAGCTGGATCTGATCGCAGCTGTTTGTTGGGGGAAAAGCACCGTCATCAGTGGCCATCTCGGGGCTGGATAAAAAATACAAGCTGATCACAGAACCTTTGACACTTTTGGTCAGTTTTGGGTGCTTTCACATCTATTGTTTTCAGGTCGACAAAGTTGAGTTTTGGGACAAGGTATGGTGTGTCATTATGTGTGTGAGCAAAACACGTATGCTGAAACCAGCTTGAGGAGGTGTTCTCAGTACAGTTCCAGTCCCTCTCTGATGTTATTGGAGTGTAATTTGAATGTTCACCAGGGTGCACACCAACAACTTCCTTTACTCCACAAGTAAGAGCTAAAATGCTCCCAACAACCGGTGACCTATACATTCAGCTTGTGTCATGAACTTAACACATATACTCGAACATTAATTTGGAAAATGCCAACAACCACTGAAATCGAGATTCAATGCCTCTTTGATATAATGTCTGATAATTGTTTACACATAAAATATCAATAAGTATTAAAATTATGATACAATGATGGTGGCTTATATGCTGTATTTACTGAATGCTTCATAGAAAAGGATCTCACAAATGGGGAGAACACACAAACTTCACACTGCAATACCATGAGCCCAGAAATAAGCCGCCTTACTGTGACTTGACAGTGCTACAATGTCACATCACCAGCATCGCCAACATAAAAGATACTATTTGTGCATTCAGTTCACATGTTTTAACGTAAGGAAAAAGTCAACATCTCTTTGGTTTTGCCAAACAACTACTAACCTGATTGTCAGTTTGACCATTTCAGTCTCTTTGTTAACAGCTTTTTGTGTTGTTCAGCATAGACTTGTCATCTTAGCACTACACATACTTCATTCAGTACTATTGGTGCCAGACTTTCATTAGCAAACTCACACGATGCAAACTAAATCTTCATTTTACATTGGCTCAATACACTATTGTGTTCTTAATTGATGACATTAAAATGGAGGTCAGCGGAGGGCTGTGTATCTCCCACACAGCACACAGTTGGGACGCTGAGATTGATGGAAATCCTTTCATTGTTGCACAGAGTCTATACAGAGACTTAGTGAAGAATCATTACACAAGATACAGTGGTCCAATCCTCAGTCTATGTCCACATTTGTGTCTGAAGATACAGTACATGTGATTGCATGCCTGTGGGTGCTTGTTTCAGAGATTTTGAATGTGTGTGAGTGCATTTTCTAATATATTTGCTGACTTTCAACATAATAAACAAGAAAACACACACCATGGGGAGATAATACAATATGAGAATAATGATTAATATAATATTGTTGAGTAACATACATATATCTATTCTCTATACAGCTACTGTATATCTAACTTCACAGAGTTTTGGCAAAGACTTTGGGTGAAAGCAGGCTCAATAATGGACAGTCACCAGTCCATCACAGGACTGCAAAATAAAAATCAAAGCATCCTAATATTACTACATATATTCAAAATCAATATAATCTGCTACTTCCACAGTGAAGAATGGAGTTCTGCATCAATCCATTTCCACATTCTGTACAGACTTTATTGAGGTTATAGTTATACATAGCTGGAACCAGTCAAAGCTCACACCGAGTCAAAAGCAGGGTTCACTTTCAATATGTCTATGGTACTTTAGATCTAATGTAATATGATGTCAATGCAATGTCTGACACAGACGGATAATATCGTATTACTTTTTCAATAACAATGATATAACAGCAATTACTGTACATTGATATTCTTTGCGTTTCACATGTTTTACAGCCATTAAGCCGTAAACTAAAGAGTTCAACAGAAGTAGATAAACGTAATACTTTAATCTAATGCGGTGGTGACCCTTATTGTTTCAGATAATACACTTTGCTTTTCAAGAAATTTAAAAAATGTGTGTAACCCTTATTACAATATTTGAACTGAGAACAGGTAAGTATTAATCAGTTATATCAAATGGACCAGATCAGAAGAAACTAAATTGTTAAGAGCCAGTGTATTTGAACATCAATGACCATACACACAACAATGGTTGAATGAATAGCCAATTATTAATACTGAACAACAATAACAATATGAACACAACAAATCATCAGAACAATGAATGAATAATAACAAACTAAAATAATAAAGCTGACAAAAACAAAACCTCTTCCCAAGTGAGTGTTTTGTATCGTTGGGGCCCTTTTCATGATCAGTGTTTGTGCAGAGTGTTCATTGGTTCCTAACACACAGTCCGTGACTGGGGAGGAATTGGGAACTTGCACACTTTCCCTACAAGTGGTTCTTTCAGGCACGCCACCCAGTTCACACTGGGAATAGCTGAATCGCTGGATCTGAAACCTTGCACGAGCTCATCTGGAAATGATCCATTTCCTGGAGTGTGGCTTTAGTCCTCGTTTATTGGTTCATGATCCAAAAGGGAGTAAAAAAAAAAAAACCTGACAGATGGGCCAGACAAGATCCAATTGGTACATTATATTCACAAAATGTCTTATTAAATCAAGTTCAGTTTCTAATCATCATGAATGTATACCAATCAGTTCTGCATCAGTCAGTGTGAATCCATGTTCAAAGAGGTCTGGCTGTAGAACATATCAGGTTCACAGGTTCTTTTTCAGTAGTGAAACTAAAAACACAATCAAAATGCATGCCAAAAGCATGTTCAAGTGTTCAAGTGCTCTAAAATCTAATGTTTTACTAGTTAGATTTTTTTTCCCAATGAATTATTTTAGAGGATAGTTAGTATTCTGAGTGCTATTTTAGAGCCTGGGCTACATGTGACATTTGGTTCAGCATAGATTACTCCCAGGTCTCTCAGGTTTTCAACACTTCCCCACATCTTCTATAAATGAAGACTGTTCTGAAATCTCTGAGGTCTTGTGAGCAACGTAGCTGAAATAAATATAAACCTTCACTGGGCACTTATACTGACTTTGATGACCAATTTTCCAACATCGTATATTAAAAGCACTTACATGACGATACAGTTAACAACCCACAAAATCAAACATTTACAAACTTCTACAACCAAAAGGAGAATCCTTTAAAATGAATCGTGTCATGCTGCTATTATTCTGAGACACACTGTTTTCTATACATTTGGAAAAAACCCAGGTTTTTGTGAGAACAGTCCTGAAATTGAAAAATGTTTATATGGAAAGTTTAGCAGGAACTTTAAAAGATAATTCATAAATATACTGTCACTCCTGTCTGACACAGATCCATACATACCTTGCTGCTGGGTATTTTTCATTGCTCCTATAGACAGTGATTTACATTGAACGGAGGTGTATTGATTTGGACTCTCTCTGCAGACAGTGACAGCATACCTCTGTTGACACAATAATGGATACACGAGGAGATAAAACCTGTAGCCAATTGATTATTATGGGAAAGTGAGTAATTACCAAAGAGAAAGAATGGAGCCCCAAGGTTTCTTTCAAAAAGGACTGTGGGATCTGATTTGTCATGAAAATAGTCCATGTTTCTTACTCATGGTGCTCACTTTCATGTTGTCTTATCTGCTGGGGTGTTCATGAGTAACACCTGACAGCGATCAAACTGGGATTCTCCCACTGGGAAAGTGTACGGCAAGAGCCAATTTGATGTAACTCCAGATAGCACTGTGTAAAGGTTAGCCTATTTGTCAACAACTGTTGTAGTAATAGGTATTGTAACATATAATATTGTTATCACCCCCCCCCCCCCCCCC
>OMNM01037404.1:0-14400 GCA_900302745.1 Parablennius parvicornis | reverse complement strand
GGATGCTTGCATTTCAATGGTGCCGTGCTTTCTGGAGAGCTTTCACATACAGCGAGCTTGCTTTTGTTTTCTTTTTCTGTCTTTCCTTGCCGCACTGCTGATTATCTTGCAACCTTTTGATTTTTTTTTTTTTTTTTTTTTCCCAAAGTAAAACTAACAACGAGAACAAGGACACATGGGAGAGAAAAAAAAAAAACTCCAACAGCTTTCGCTATTTACAGCAGCACCACACAGCTGGGACTGGCGCTGCAGTCCCTGAAGCTCAGTGTGAAGTTGGTCACAGAGGCAGTTGTCCAGGTGACGGCGAGGCGGGAAACCCTCGGAGAACTCATAAGAGTCGTCTCCTGGCGTCCTTGCCGCGCTTTAGTCGTACCTCCCGTCCTTTCCCCGGCTTCTGATCACACCCTTGCAAGAGTGATGAATTAATCAAGGGACACTGGCGTAGGGCTCTCCTCCGTACACTCGGCTGTGATTGAGCTGCAGACTGTTTGATCTGTGGGATGAGGTGCTTGAGGAAGAGTTGCCGGCGCGTCGGAGCCTGAGAGGTCGCCTAATGGAAACACTCGGCAGCTCGTCGTGTGGAGGTTGACGTCAATGTCAAAAGTGAGATCCTGTGACAGCCGTGATTAAATATTTAAAAGTGTTGATAGTGCAACTGGAGAGTGTTCCTGTGCTATTGGAATACGCTCGCTCTAAAGAGGCCTTGTGGACAAGAGCTGTTAATTTTCTCCTGCCTACGTTTTGCGTCCTCACACCCCGAGACCCTAGACCTTATTTCCTGATCCTCCGCGAGTCCTTCGTAGAGGACACTGCAATCTCACGTTGTGGTGTTTTTTTTTGTTTTCTTTTTTTCATCTCTCTTTTTTCAAGCATGCTGTTGTCATTTCTGTCACACACCCAACTGAAACTGAGTTGTTAATATATGTCCAGATGGCAGTTAATCATCTGTCTTTATCGCTCCGCAAATATGTCTGCGGTGAGTTTTCCTAATTAACGAGAATGTATGATGAAGTTTTTGGGTATCAGCGCGTAAGCAAGTCATTTTTTAATCAAACCAATCGGCTTTTGACAGTCTCCGCATTCGAGCAAGTCCATATTAATTTGATGTTATTTACAAATCAGTGGTGTCAGTTTGTGCTTGAATGAAAGCTTTCTATAGAGCCAGTTCACAATGTTTTTGTTTTCGGTACTATAAATGTTTTTTGTTCTCAATTGAAAAAAAAAAAAAAAAAAAAAAAAAAAGTCAATATTGTTTCATATGCAATTATACAAAGTGGACTTATAACCACAGTGTGCTTTTAAATAACCTCAGCAAGAACAATGTAATTAAGGTGTTAAACCTTAATTACATTGTTTTTTACAACACTCACAGTATCTCTTCTTTAGACCACTGTTGAGTTTTCATTTCAGAAAGGTTCTGCGTTTAAGAAACATTTTGAAAGGACTTTTCATTACCTACGAAACGGCAGAGATGTTGAAAACAATGTCGTTTTCATGTAATGAAACCGAATTTTAGAAACCACAGCTTTTATCTCTTTTCGTCGAGCCACTGCTTACATGGGAGGCGTTTCTCCTCCGGAATGTGACACATCGACACACAATCAATCATTAATGATCCCAAAGTCAACACCTTTGAATATTTTCATCTATAAATTAATTATTCAGGTGCTCCGACTGCTCTTCCTCTATAACTCACCTAAATCTGTAAAGATGAGGGGAAGTTTCCAGGTCTTCGGGGCCTTTTGAATCAACATAAACGCGCCTCAAGGATACGTTTACACCAAAATGTCGAAAATAAGGAGGCTAGTTATTAAATATATGAGAGCGACGGCTGTAATACAGACATACAGGTGTCATCTCCACCTTTCATTTCACCCCATTCTCCACGTCGGTTTGTATTCTCTCGAGCTCTTCGCAAAACCGTGGGTTGACATTTTCCGATTGAAACAAATTAAGCAGTTATCAGTTGCAATACAAAGAGGAGTGGATCATTTTTCCTTTTCAGGCAGAAATGCTTATTTGCCATTTTAATCAGGACTCATTGTAATTTGGAGCCAAAGTGTGAATCAGATATAATGAAATGAATGTGAGTAATGGATTTCTGAAATATTTATGATCATCTTTTGCATTCTTCCCGAGCTTTAATTTACAGAAACACAAATAATATATTTTTTAATCATCAGATCAGCTACTAGAGCTGTATCTTTAAACTCTGGGAGGTAGTGATTCCCAGAAAGAAATTGATATTTTCTTTTTTTTGGATTTCTAAGATTCACTTGAGGCCTCAATAAGTGTGGTGCTTCTTTCACATTTTTATTCTCTTGTCTTATTCTGATGAAACGCAGTTCATTCATGGTGCATTGTTAAGGTAGCTTCAGTCTCATTGATCAATTATACAACATACATTTTCACAGGAAAGGAAGGAAGGGGGAAAAAAAAATGAGCTGAAAGTTGAAAACCAAAGTAACTTTTGAGTTGGGTAAGGCTTTTTTATGGAGTATTGAGGAATGCGAGATAAGCTGGCAGAGGTAATGGAGAAGTCCCCTCGGGAGGAGCCGGCCTGGAAGCCAAACCACCTCCGCAGATTGGATTAATATTGCATGGGCGCTTGTGCAGGGCTCCCTCTCTTGAAGGAACACTGATTGCCTCATTCGGTCTTTCACATCCTTCAAAAGGAAAAGTTATCAAAATACTGCAAAAGCGAGGCGGCGATGAAAACAAAGCCTGCCTCATCCCCTGAAAAAACATCAGTGACAAAAAGCTTTCAAATGGCTCCCCTGAAAAGGACAATAACAAAGAGCAAGTGACAGGGAGCATTTATCCCGTATTTGTCTTCTTCTGAAGGGAGCGTGCGAAAGATGTTTTCGCTGTTCTCCAGGCATGGTGTTGTAGGAGAAGCAAGCTTGCAACACGCTTTTTCCACACTGTAATTGCCAGGTAATTTGTGTGAATAGGGGCCGAATTAAAACTTGTCCAGGAAAAAACCTGCTACCGTGCGAGCCGCGCGTCTCACTGCTGACATGGTGCTGAAGACGACTACTTATTTCACACTTTGTTCTTCCTCCTGAAACTTGTTTTGGTTTTGGGCGTTGTTGCATATGAACAAGGCGTAAAGATTTAAATACAACTTGGTAATCCACATTCTATTGAAAACATTCCATTAATCCCTCAAATCTCAAACTAAGAACATTCTTACTATTAGGTGACACTAATATTACGCCACCGAGCAGCATTTCAACTGTGTTTAAGCGTTAACACAGTATCTTCAGTTTTATTTTTTTTTAATACACATTATAAGATGTGATGTTCAATAGCAGTTGAGATCTGTAGGCATTAACAAGTACAACTCTTCAGGCTTCCACAGACTGTACAATTTTAACAATTTTAGTAGTCAGTCTCTCACACTGTGCAAGACAAATGTATAATCATGCCTGCAGACTGGTACACCTTTTGTGAGATGAATGCTTTAAATTGGTATAAAGCAGTGTCTTCTCACATGTTGTACTATTACACTTAATTTTGTGCCACATATTATTTTATGATTAGTTTCTAATACATGTATGATGAACTCTTTGTAGTATGTGAGCGCCACCCAACACGCCCTCCCATTTACAACACTGGATAGTGGAGCCACTTGTTCTGGTGTTGTATGTATTTATTGTTCCTAATTTATGTTTTTATTTGCATTTCAAGTGTTCAGCTCGTCGTCACTACAGTATGAAGATTGATGAAAGGATGAAAAAGTCCTTTCTTGAAATGGCATAACCTTTGACCTCCAGATTTATTTAAGATGTGTTGGTCAGCTCACTACGAGGAAGGAAATCACTCAGAAGCCACACGGGGTGACTGTTGAAATGTGTATTTTTTCCGTCGTTCTGCTTTAACGCACAATGCCAGGCTGCATGTTCTGTTCCCGGGTTTACGACCTGGTGTGGCCCTCAGAGCGATCTAGCAGAGGATGGCAAGAAGTGAGCAGCAGCAGTTTGTCAAATGTGTCACATTTTTCTCTCTGTCTGCGCAAGCCGCAACTTTTGATGTATGAGAAGAGCAGTGAGGACACCTTTGCCCTTGTACAGGAACCGTACGGTTGGTGCCAGAGGCATGGTAAGACTACAAAACCAGTTTCACCAGGACACGTCTAACGAGTGCTCAGTTATCCTGTTCAGGGTTGACTTTTGGGAAATGAGCACGGTGCGTGATAGTGTCCTCCACAGAGTGATTCACTGGGACGTGCGGCATGACGCTCTGCGGAGAAAAAGAGTAACTAATTTCAATTGTTATGGATTGTGACAGATGTTGTTTTCAAGTGGCATCATGAAGATGAAGGTTTTTCTCTGAGCGATGATTGATTGTGCACTCAGCTGTCGATGGCGAGTACAAGAGGAGCTTAGCTCACACTTCCCAAAAAAATCTGTTTTCACGACGCGTCTAATAACAGTTTGATAGAGTACCTGTCTGTTGCAGGTAAACAAATCAATGAATATGAGACGATCAATGAAAGAGAAGCTGCTTCAGCCGGATGAGTTGCAATGGCTGCCCTCTTCTGGTTTATGTAGGTCACTACAGTGGCAGATGTTGTCACACTGATCATTGTGTGTGGAACACAGTCTCGTCCTCAAATCCACATTTTCAGAGTAACAATAAGGAACATTAAGTTCAAACAGGGTTAAAAAGACTTCCCGGTACTTCATATTCTCCCATCAACAATTAAGCTAAAAATGTATTGCTGTAAAACCACAGGTGTTCTGCAGTCGAATGGTTGCACGTCACCTTCACAATATGCAAAAAAAAAAAAAATGCAAACGAACAGGAAAGGCAGAACTGAAGGCAGACATCTGTTGAATAACATGCTCCATTTGTGAAGATCCTTCATCCACACTTTTTAAAGGCGGTCTCTTTGTTCTGTTTTGAAGAAACTGTGTGATGAGAACTTTTAGTTTACATCTAATTTCTGAATTTAGATTGCCTTTTTCTTCCATTCTCCACATTGCTTGTTTGCTCACCTCCAGAATCCAGATGCCGGATGAATTACATAACTCCTATGATGAGAATGAACATAATTAGCAGGCATATGTTAGCTTTTAAAACTGGCAATGTGGTAAAGCTGAGAGAACTATCAACTTGGCACTAAGGATGTTTGATATATAAAAAAAAAGAAAACAGTCCAAGCTTGTTGCATTATGATGCTCACATTTCCCATGGTAATCTGTCAAATTCAACGTTAACCAGTTGTTTTGACCTGTTACAAAACCTGTTTGCATATTTACTTATGTGTATGCTACTTAAAGGTTCATCCCACGAGGCCAGTTTGAACAGGTTGATCACAACATCCTGTCATTACATGTTGGGAACATTTCCCAACTGCAGCTACGTGTGCAAGATTGTTTCAGTAAACAGTTAAAGGGACGTTTCCAGAGATTTTGTATGATTATACGCTGTTCAGAATAGAACCAACCTGGGAAATGCTGTGTGATCTGTGTATAATGAAGAAAAAAAAAAAATCCACACATTCATTGAACTCACCTTAGATTTCTGAGCTGTTTATCGCTCCAGTGAGGTTTCACAATGTGACCAAAAAAAAAAAGGTCTCAGAACTAAAACGTGCATTTGAATCAAGTATTTATCTGTGCAAAGAAAAGGACAGAGGCGCTTCTTTGGATGAGCCAAAAAGCTTATTAAACCAACAGTCTAATCAGACCCGGGAGACGTCAGCTTTGCTTCTGCTGTTTGCCTATCACCTCATTCATTATCACACAGCTCTGCGACCACATGTTCGCGCTGTGTTTCTGCCTCCATCCAGTGATAACATAACGGGGGAGCGGTGGCACAGTCGATGCTAGACGCCGCTCGTCAAGCCGTTTATATGTCAAGAGAAATTTGTGTGCCTGGCACTGACGCCTCCTGCCAGTAAATGTAAATGAACCACTAAAGGACTAATACGGGTTTCCTACGTTTGAATGGGATGTTGGCGTCATTGAGACAGAAAAGATTTGCATAATTTTGTGCTTTCTATATGAGGCCGTCCAGGAACCGTCGGAGGGCTTTTTAGTTCATATTGAGCTGAGCCCAGGCCTTCTGAAATCCGAACTGGCGGAATTTTAGCTAATGCTCTGCTTGGCCAGGAATACAAATGAAAAAATAATGAGTGCATGAGTTTACTATAGGTATTGATCTGAGTAAAGAGCCATTTAATTTGATCAGGAGTTTATGGGCAAACATTTTCTGCTTCACTGTGTAAGAGAGTGGAGAGTGGAGACGGTTCTCAGCTGCTCGATTCTTTTGGAATTTAAGAACAAACGAAACATTGCTGCTAGAAAATAACACACCACTTTGTTTTTTGTTTTTTTTTTGTGCTGAAACCAGGACATGATATTTATGTTTAACTCGCGGCAGATCAACGGGTCGTATTCCAATCTCACTGTTGGTGGTTCGACCTTCATCTGTCAGTGTGTGTGTGGGAATGTGTGTTTGAAACACCGAGACTGCTGCGGCAGTGATAATATAGGCTCTACAAGTGAAGTCTATTCACCACATAATTGCATGCAAATTGATCACAACATGAGCAATATACATATCGGAAATGATTGACTGAGCTGGGATAAATGATATTTCCATGCATTCTGCATTCCCGCTCTGCAAATTCAAAAGAAATGTGCATTTACTTGTTGATTCATAAACTATTTCTAATGAATTACTGATTGTCGGCCTTAATTAGTTCATAATGGAGCCCACAGGGCAAAGGTCGCGGGTACAAAGCCAACTATTTCTCCTCTTCTGAAAAACTGGTGAGTAAAACTGCACACAACATCATCTACTCACAGCTGGTGTTAATTTTAATTAGGGGCAAGAGAAAGAGCACTGCTATTTGGAAGAGCAGATCCTAAAGCCACTTATATTACTATTACTATGTGCTTGTATTCATTACATATCGTGTCACTATTATGACGTATTCACCTGACACTGTGCATCACTAGCATCTGTCATACTCATATGAAATAAATTCTGTAAGAATACTTTCTCCCTGGAAGTTTTTGAAATAACATTTCACACTGACAAATTGTTATGCTTTCAAATATATATGTGGGCGATGAATAATAAAATGAATAATTCTTCCACACAAGGGCAGACAATCCCTGTCATGGAGACTATAATTACATGTAATAAATAATCTAATATTCTCAATAGCATTTCTTTGGGTAAGTTGCTGCATAAAAAGTTCACTATAAGTCATCAAGCTTTTCAAGTATTTCATATAGTATTTACTATTCGCCCTAGTGCTTTACGTTTTCATTATTATATAAAACCATCCATCTTCAGTCATTTTTTTTGCCCCAGGGCACACACAGAGAGACAGTCACACATATTTACATCCACGCTTATAAACACGGAGAAATGTAATAAACATGGAGAAACATCAATTTCAGAACTCAAATGAAGAACATGTGAACTCCACACAGAACGCTTGGTGCAGATGACTTATACTTTACACAGTGGATTAAAACTAGCTCTTTCAACTTACCAGTCATATAATTCCAGCCATTCGTCCACTATCAAGCAAGAAAAAAAACCCAATAACAGATATCTGATGTTCCCCAATTCAATCAGATTTTAACATATTATAATGAGGGGTTTAGCAATTTGATGAATATGAGACTTAAATTGCAAGTGAGATTGTGTTTAAAAACGACGCCACTTCTCACTATGCCGACACGTCTTCTGTTCTGCTGAAACTGGCTCCTGGGCAGGAACCAGCTTTCTTTAAAAGAAGCCTTTGAAACTAATTAAACCTGCCTTGGTGGGCATGGAGCGCAGCTGTAGGCTCCTCTGCTCTGGGCAGGAAGAGCCCGCGAGTCGCCCGGATCCATCCATCTTCATCCTTGTCAATTATACCGTTAGCGAGCCGCACGTCTTTATTTCCAATGTGGGCAATGTCTCAAAGTACTTCCCAAAGTCACAGTAATCCAATTAAATTCTGGCATTCACTATGATACAGCCCATTAGAAAAGGCTTAATCAATGTGAGGTCTTCATTAAAGCCATTTTATGAATATTCATCATGACACTCAATCTGATACTTTATGGGAACTTGAATCCAACCATTTCCTCCTCTGGCGTCATAACATAACCTGGCTTTAGATGTAATGGTAGCTCTTTAAATGGAGAGGTAATATGGTAGATTAGTTAGGTAATATGAAGCATTCTCCACTTTGCACAGCTTCATTCAGGGCCAAGCACAAAGGAATATTTTCAAATGTACCAGAGAAGGGTGTAGGGCTTTTGACTATTGGATGGTCCTACTTTGGTGCCTTTACACTTGCTCTTCAAGGCACTATGCGTAAACAGCTAATTGCTGTGCAACCCTCAAATTGGTTCTCTCAACAGAGAATAACAAACAGCTAATAACTCAATGGAGGCTGAGTATCCATTACAGGCGCTTCCCTCTTTTATCTCCAAGGAAACCACACAGCCGTTAAAGAAATAA
The DNA here is from genome assembly GCA_900302745.1 of Parablennius parvicornis. NCBI lineage: Eukaryota > Metazoa > Chordata > Actinopteri > Blenniiformes > Blenniidae > Parablennius > Parablennius parvicornis. The sequence goes on along the minus strand of OMNM01037404.1, from coordinate 5,919 downwards.
ATAAATAAAATGCACGCACGCACACCTTCTACAGTCAGTCTCCATTTCTGAACCGGTGCCGATTTCCTTACTGCTGGCAAATTCAACGCAACTGACTAATGTGTTGCAAGAATCCTACATATGGCGAGCCACATGGATAAATAATGAAATATGAAAACAACTAAGTGGAGCTATTCCATAGGACTGCGTGTGATCCAAGGGGGATTAGATATTTTGGAAAACATGCCTCCTTGCCAAGAGTTAGATGAGAAGCTTGATATCGCTCTCATGTCTCCTCATGAATATGAAGCTTCAGGAAACAGATGGTTAGCTTTAGCTTAGCATAAACACTTGAAATGGAGTGAGACAGCCAGCTTGGCGCAGTCCAAAATTTTACAAAATCATCCCAGCAACACTCCCGAGTCATTTGAAATATCGTATCTTGGACTGCTTAACAACATATGACTGACTTATTTATGATTTTCTCCCCTTTGAATGTATGACATAAATTGCATCATTTCAAATGGACTTCGTTTAAATTGCTCCAAACAACCCAAGAAGACAGTTGGTTTAGATAATTTGTGCTGCACAGATTGGGAAGCGCCTTAAAACTGTCCTATTTGTCTCTTCCTCTCTTGCTCTCCCTGCAAATGCACTTTCTGATTGGTAATGTGAAACCGTGGCACCACTTAGTGTCCTCATTTGCATTTTCAGGCAGATTTGAAATGTCAGACATAACAAGCTAAACTCTGATGGTTTTTTAAAATATAGCTTATTATGCAAACTATGTTTGTTCCCTTCTCAGATCAGATCCGTCTTATTGAAACCAACATGCGGTCGCCCATTCCACCGACTCCCTGATTAGGAGTCATTCATTATATCTGTGATCATTTACAGCATTTTACTTCCGCTTGTTTCTCATGAAGCTCGTTTAATGTGATGACAAGGAAATCATTCAGAGCAGATGAAAATAAGTCATTCTTAACCGCACTGATGTGTGGATCAATTAACTCTGACGAGAAAACAATTTCACGTTGTTTCTACATCATTTTCACTTCTATTGCCCAGAGTGCATTGGTATCTAGTTATCAGAGCCTATGCTGATTGCGTGTGCTTTCTTTGTGTTATTTTAATCTAGATAGCTACCAGGTTGAAAGGTCCTGTTTCAGTTTACACTGTTCATATGACAATCAAAAATAAGCAATTATGTTATCTACGAAAGTGCAACTTTATTGCTGTCGTGAAATCCCAGAAAAAACAAACAAGCTCATCATGACATATTTCAACCAAGAGGAGGAAATAAAACTTGATACTGATGGTGCACATGTGCAGGCATTGCTCTGTTTCTGTTGTAATATTGATATATATGTATATTTTCATAAATAAATAAAATAAAAAAGGTAACCACAATCAATTAATCATAAGAGGGAATGTTATAATTTATGTGTGTGACAGCAAATAAGTGAAATATAATGTACTTGTAACCAAACTGAGCGCTCTGGCTCTCTTCTCTAAAAGAGTCGAAGTTTCCAGTTCAACTACATTAAAGTATATTTTCTACCATTTTCTGCAGCTACTTATGAGATTACAATTGGACATTATAAACCCTGATCATGTTGTTGGGAATATTGTCAGTATTGTATTGTATTGTATTTCTTTATTTCAATCAAAAGTAAAAAATAGAAAATAAACAGTCTTAACATCAAAACTTCCATATAGAATGAAAAGGAGCAGTCGTGAAGATTGCTCTTATAAGTACAGTTTATAACCTGCAAATGAAAGTGTGTTTAAGCTGCCATATGTTTGTTTAGAGTAGTTTTTACATCAGATGTTCGACCCACAGCAGTGACAAATTGGCAGTGGGATTCTAACTGGTTTGATTCCATCTCCCAGCTTGCTTCCCTCACCTCCAGACAGCCATATTCACTATCTGTTAAGTGAATTAAAAAAGTTCCTGTCTTATTGCTTTGACTCTAATCATGTGTAATACTCTGTAGTTTTTACAATTCATTTCTAATTCAAGAGATTAAATATAGTTTTCACCTTACAGAGATGTCCTCTGCGCCTTTCGGTCCCTGTTACCACCGACTGTCAAGTGTGTTTTCTCAGATTTCTTTAGGTGAAACTGCTCCTCTGCAATGTGTGAACAGATTGTGTTAGACATATTTATCTTTCTCCTGTCAAGTTTGTTTGAACTTAATGCGTTGACACGACTGAGAGTTTATATTCATCACTCATAACAGTACAAAATGTTATATGTTCAGCCTGAGGTCGGATTAGCCTGTGAGGATGTGAACTACAGGCCGGGCAGTTTAGGAAAATCAACTATTATTTAAGGAAAATGTGGGAACTGGTTAGTCCAAGCAGGAAATAACAAAGCATGAGCTCCACCTAGTGGCAACACATCTGTAATACAAACTAGTGTGCATTTAAAGTATACTCACTGGATAGCAACACAGAGGGAATAAAATACAATGCAGCAATCTAACAAGAAGAAATGAAGGAATCAAAATAATTCATCTTATTTTTAGATCTGTCTGAGTTAATAATTTGAAAGCAGATTTTATTTCAGGGACCACATACAGTCCAGCTTGACCTTGAGTTGGCCAGACTGGTAAATCTGTGCCACAATTACTACAAATGTAAACTTTAAGGTTGTTCTTTGTTTTGGTGCAACGTATACATGATGAAAAAGTTGATATTTTTGCAAAACCAAAAAAGTAAATAAATACAATCTCAACATAAAGCCTCTTTTTATGATTCCTTCCGGTGCGAAATTACGGTAAAATGTTTATATCAACTTGCACTGATAGCATGGCTTTGAGGCTAACCAGTAGTATCTTAGTACTGTCTTGTGCCTGCCACTCATAAGTAATGTGTTGAGGTGAAAAAAAAAAAAAAAATCAACATTTTCTTCGAATTTTTGTTTTATTTGCTTGGTGGTTTGGCCGGATTGGAACCTCTTTACAGGCAGATTTTGGCCCACGGGCCTTATGTTTGACATCTCTGTTTTTATAGAAACTACTTCAGCTGTACCAAGTGATATAAACAGACACTAATTATGAACTTAACTGAACAATAATATTAATACAATTCCACTGCTCTCAGCTCAATTTTTTGTTCACAAGGAGAAAACCGAGTCAGTCACAGGTAGAACATGCAAACTTTACAAAACCAAGGTCCTGTAGCTGTGTGCTGTTCCAAATGACATGACATATGATGTTAAACTAATAACAAGATCCTTGTTATTTGTATTAACTGAGGTGACTGATATAATGGTTTGACGTTTAGACAATATTACGGTGTTTCACGCCTCAACCACTTCCTGCCGTGTTTAATGAGATTCATTCTGTTTGTAAATATAATTCAATTCTTTTAAATTTAAAACTATAGCTAAACTTCAACTAAATTTTTTAATGTCTTTGAGGATTCAGCGAATGCATGCTGAAAGTAAAGATGACTGCATAAGTCCATCCCCCCATTCATTTTCGATACAGCTTTATCTAATTGGAGTCATTCCCGGTTAAAATGGACACACATTTAACCTCAAATACGTTTATTTTTTTTTTCGGTGCTTGCACTTGCATAATCTTTCCACAAGATGACACTGCCCTCACACATTGCATGTGGCTCGGCGAGTACAGTAATCTGTCACTTCACAATACTGATGCAGACAGCAAGTTATTGACCTTGTGCTGACACTGTCCATTAATTAAAGCTGTAATTAAACTCCAATTCGTTAATCACATCTTTTCCTCTCCCTTTCCTGCAGCAGAAATGAACAGAATCCATTATCTAATGTAAAAGTGCAGCCCTCGCTTTATGTGAGACATCACTTTTTCTTTTTTTTTTTTTTTTTTTTTTTTTTTGTGCTGAAAGAGTAAATAATTTTGTCGTGTAGGTTTAGGAAAGCTTTAAAAGAAATGAATGGATATTACTTTAGGTGCTACAGTATGACTGTTCTTCATCAGAGGAATGAGGGAAAAAAAAGCCCTGATTCACCACCCACACATTGGGAAAGTCTCATTACAGTAGTTAAGAGCATCCATCATAGTGAAAGGTCAATACACATTGAAAAGACCCCGAACAATGTTCGGCGGGAATTTGTCGCTTGATACCATGTAGGAGGGGAAATTGAAGCTCCTCTGGCTGCACATCACTCATTGATCTATACAACGCTGTGGTATGGAACTGCATTTAATATTACTATTTCGGATAATATGGTGACCCTTGTGTGTGAGTGTGTGTGTTTTTTTTCCTCCCCACATTCCAGCAGACAAATCACTATTGAGTGTGGATGCAGATGCCATTGATCAATGCCCTTCTGGCTCGGTCGCTATTTCTCTTCCACATATACATGCTAAAACTCACACGGCAGGTTCCTTCGTTGACATCGACTAATGCCAATGATAATGCTCCCACAAAAATGCTCTTTGTGGGAGCATTTGTCAGGGAACCCGGTGCACTGCACTCTGCCCGGTGGGCTTCGCCTCGGGCATCACTGCGTTTTCCTTGAGGACAAATCTCGCAGGAAGGTCAAGCACGCCGTTGAAAATCATTTAGTATCTTTTTATTTGCTTTCATACTCAATGGGATCAGAAGTGACAAGGGCACGCGGTGATATCTCATTTTGTACTATACTCACATATTGAACATACTGTATTTTGTTTTGTTTTGTTTTTTCTACCTCCTTGAATGGAGGGTTTGGGTGTAGCAATAAGAATTGAATTGCAGATGTCAATATAGCAATAACCTGTGCGGCTGAAGGGGAGGGGGTTGGGCAACAACAGACAAGGTTAAAGCTGCATTTGTTGGTGAAAAATGAAGGGCTGCTATATAAAACCATGTGTTTATTAACATTTTAGGGCTGGCTGTCCGTCAGTTCTTCCGCAGGACCATTGAATCATGTAATTTCTGTCATGGGTGAAAGATGAGGGGCTAGCAAAGCGGGACGGCAGAGCTCACTAGTTTCACAAGCACTCAGGTAAAGGACTCTGGGAAATACAGCCACTACAATCTCCCCCGGTATGATAAGTGTGGAGAAATTGCTTGCTTGAGAGTCTTTCATTTCACATTCATTAGAAAGGTTCTTAAATTAATGATGCATTGTCAACCACGGCGGGCGATAAGATGCAATAAACAAGCCTGGGATATTTATGACACCAAGGTGAAGTTTATCACCCTCTGTAGAGCCGGTGTCGGGTGCTCAGAGTTCCCCGCACACATTACATAGGTATGACATGCTATTGTTTACTGTGCCGCTCCCGTACAGTTCCTCAGTTCAATTCTGCCAACACATGCTATTCTGGGAAGGCACTCCTGACAACAACACATCTCTTCACATATATTCAGCATCAGAAAGATTTTCATTGAAAGGTATGTTCAGCATACGAGGAGTTTGTTTTGTTTTTTTTTGGGCACACTTACATCTGGTCACAAAATGTTCGCCTACACATATTCACAGATAACAATCCTGACCCACAATTAAAAAAAACAAAAAAAAAACTACAAGAAAAAAAACAAATTACAAGATATATCCAAGTGACATATTTTCATATACATGCTGATATATGTTATAAATGAGGTGTGGATGAGTGTTTGATGTCGGCTCTTCCTTACATTGTGAAGCAGAATTCACCAGCGTTGGATTTTTCACATACTAATAGGGAAGGTGTGTTGAGTTAGAACATGTGACACGGCTGAGTTTCACCCTATTGATGATGGTTTGTTGCAACCTTTGAGCACCATGTGACTCTAAACTGGATGGAAAAGAGTGTAGAAAATGCATGATTGAGCAACAAGTTTTGGTTTGTTGCAAGATTTAGATGTCACAGGTTTGATTTCCACCGGTCCACATACCTAAGTGTCCTTGAGCAAGACACTGAACCCCGAATCCCTCCCTATGGATAGACAGTGCCTTACATAACAGCAGCCTCCACT
>OMNM01037401.1:0-10885 GCA_900302745.1 Parablennius parvicornis | reverse complement strand
TGCACTATTTTTTAATCTGTTAAACATAATCTGCATTTTATCATTTTAAATGTGATGTGACGTGTGCTGCGAAACTCTTGGCCAGGTCGTACTTGTGAATGAGTTCCCCATCTCATGGGGCTTTCTTCCTGGTTATACATACATACATACATACATACATACATACATACATACACACACGCACACACACAAGCAACAGAAGCATGCACACTCACACAGAGAGGAATTGATCAAATGCATTGTGCACAGAAAAGTGAGATGCATTTCAAAGTAGCATTTAATAATGTCTTTATGCAGAACGGTGAGCTTACTTCCACATTTTATGATGTAGATATATTCTGAATCCAACTTTACTGGATGTGGATTTTTAAATCACTTTTTTTTTTTTTTTTTTTACTTATAAAGGTGAAAACTTTTTAGCATTTATCTTTCTTGCCACTAGCTGAAATCCCCCACAACGGTTATTCCCAAGGCGACACTATTATCACCCAGAGGCTGATTTAAACATTTCAAATAAGTGAAAAATGTTCTAAAAGATGACCGTGATACTCAAATATTTATTTGCTTGATTTAATACTGAAATCATTATTATGATTTGTTATAACTTAAAAGAAAGTATATTAAAGTGTGTTGCACCTAACCAACTTGTGGGGGGCTCAAACCTTCTCGGCTGTATATACTTTAGATTTAGGATATAAACCTTTACTTGCCGGCATTTTATTTGAATTCCTGAGGGGTTTTATCCTTGCCTTAAAACATTTAAAGCTATAGGTGTTTCTTCATAAACATGCTTCCCAATAAAACAAATGCTTGTCTCTTAAGTTAATTTATTTTGCACGGAAAAACAAGGGGAACAATTTGTATTCATCGGCTGTACGATGAGGCTGCAGAGAACTTTTGATTAAATTTGCAGCTTCATGATGAGTTCCTCGTGGGACTACTTTCTGCTTTCCTGTAGACCTCAGTGCTTAAGTTAAGGAAAGACACTTACAAATATCACAACGCAGAGAGAGAGCGCAGACCTCCGTCAAATGACGTTTTCAATGTTAAAATTTCCCAACTTCAAAGTGCCGCCATATTGTTACTCTGGTTAGGATCCAGACAACATTTGGCAAAACTCAGGGCAATGATCCTCCAAATAAACATGTCAAATTTCAAGAGAATTGAAACTAAATTTAATGAGTTATGATTTTTGTAAATGGGGTTTCCTGTGTTAACTTCCAGAATTTTTCTCTGACCTTATTCTGGATTCGATCCGGATGAAATTTTGCACCCTACTAGATATGACCATCCTATAGATCACTTGATTTTTACAAGTCAATCAGATATGATCTCCAAGAGATATGACTTTTTGAAAACGGCTCAATGATAAGTAAAGGGGAAAAACAGGATCTTTGATATTTTTTTGTATCCAGACATTTTTCCAGATCACTCTCAAAATGTAATGGAATCTAAGTTGGGTCAAGACACATCTTCTGAATTTTTTTTTTCAGGAAGATGCCATCAGGAGCTTTTGCATAGTCCTGCTAACAGACAGACAGACAGACAAACAGACAAACCCTGGCAAAAACATAACCTCCTTGGCGGAGGTAATAAAGAATGAAGTGAATCAACATGGGATCAAAGTGTCTCTGTGTGACTCTACTCCTCTGTCAAACCTTTGCTTATTTGTCTCGCCTTGTTTGTTTTTTTTAGAGAAAGCCACACATTTCTAAAACGTATTTCATTGTAAATATGGTTTTAGGGCTGCTGCCTTGCTCCAATACAAAATTAAACTCCTCCTCCCTGGAGCAGAGACGTCGTTATCTGAATCATTAATACACAAGTGAAGATGAGAATGACTTTTTTTTTTTTTCAGATCTGTCTGATTGCAGAAAGTAAAGTTTCTTTTCCCCTTGATTTCTACCTTCCACTTTTAGTTACATGAATCAGAGGCAACCCCTACAGCTTTATTCTGGGTGCTGTGCAAGTTAACCCTTCGGGTTCCTTCTCTCTCTCATTTACGTAAAGATATTCAGTTTGTGTCTTTTCCTCCCTGCAGAGTTAATCACTGCACGCACACACCCACAGTGATGAGATTGGAGAGCGGCTCTATTTATGGAGGGGTTCTAATCATGCTCTTTGCACCCCCTGCTGTTAATATGCATACAGGTGAATGCGTTCAGCTTTGCATTCGAGAAACAGACTCCCTCTGCGGGACTTAACAGATTCACACTGGCGCACATCGCATGCAGAACTGCAAAATTGTTGCGTCTCAGCTCCTGTCACCATCACGGTGGATTGTTTATTTTAGTGTAGGAGGAACAGCAGATGCTATGATGGCTCTCGTGAGTTCATGAAGGATTAACGTGGAACCGGTGAAATGGTTTGACGAGTTTGACATCATCCTGCTGTGAACGGGCAGATCTTGTCTGCTCAGTATGTGTGCAGCATGGTTTTTAGACTTACTTCTGTTAGAGACAGACCTGTGTGTGCATGCTGTGCGGAACAGACGACATCTCAGTGGATGGTTGGATACCGACGGCTTTAAGATTTGGCTACATGCTGTAATGTGGTCAGAGTTGTGGGATATTTGGCCTTTCTCAATTAGTGCTCATCACACATGCTGATCTTTACTGATTATCAGATTCTGCCTCAGTGGAGGGCTAAAAAAAAAAATAAAAATAAAAAAAAAAAAAAATAAAACTGCCCAGAAACTGTGATTTGTCACAGCTTGGGTACATTTCTTCTTTCTTTTGAACCAGAAGTCTGAATTTTACAAAGTACTGATAGGTATGGCTTCAACCTTGCTGACAACACTACATATATAAATATTAAACACTGCTGTCTTCATTGGTTATTCTGAGCACGAGAGGCTTAATTATTTTTTTTTGTTACCTGGAAGATAATAATTGGTTTAAAGTGTCAAGAGCCAGATTCAAAGAATATCTTTACTGCCACGAGAGCACAAGACTGCAGCTGAAGGCCGTTGTCACATTTTCACAGCGAACGCGTCAAGTGATTTAGCAAAATGCTCATGAGAGCAACGTAGAGCTTTAGTATGCAAAGAGAAAAATCAAGCGTAGAGTTCGTGAACTCCAGAGAACAGAACAGGTTGACTTAATGGAATCAGTGACTGACTGAAGCCACAACAGATTGTAGATGGTCTTGTTCCATTGTTCCAACTCAGGGAGGAAAAAAATTAGCTTATTCTTTGAATTACCGATCGTGACTATACGTTGAAGCTGTGATGATGATCTAAAAAAAACAAAACATGTGACTTATGATATGCCGCATTCAACACACTGAAGATTCTCTTCTGTATTTCTTTCAGCTTTGTTGAGGGCGACCTTTCTGAAGTGTTTCCTTCTGAATTGTTTGGAAACAAAAAGTGATGCAGGAATTGTATCAGTGTTATTACATAGTACAGCTGTTATCTGTATCGAACGCAGATAAGCCATAACTCAGGGGCTTAAGCAGGGGAACATTTGAGGCTTGAGTCCCACTGTGTCCTGTCACACTGAGCTGAACATATGATGCCACGGGCATCGATACGGCACAGTAGCCTTGATTGCCGGAGAGACGCTGAGCTGACAAGTGCCAGCGTCTCGTCTGTTTTTAGAGGCGGCGGCCTGCTGAGAACCCCACCGTCTTGTCTGATCACACACCCATGTCACTGGCTCCATCTCATTCTCACTTCCTCTGTGTGGCATAGTGGGAGATCCGCCAGGTGATAACACTGCCAGCTGCTTCTTCTCAGCCTTTGATTGGTTGCAGAGTTGCGTTCTGTTTAGCTACCAAAAAAAGACCGGAAAGGTGTTGCACATTCAGCTGGTTCATGTTGTTGTCGAGTAAAGTTGTTCCACCACAGTGTTACCAGAATCAGCACCGCAGTTTACTGATAATACAAAGACTTGTCAGTCAATAAGAAAACAAAGTGCCTTGGAAACCAGTTTCAGTTGAGGGAGTGAATCACGTAACCACGTCTGGCTCTGGATAATTCCAGGTTTATGTTTAATACTGTTTGTGTGCTAACCTGAAAAGAGCTGACTGTTTCCTCAACTGGCATTTTTCGGAGAAACTGATCCATACTTTTGTTTTTGTCAAGACTGGACTGTGGTCAAGCTTTTCTGACGGGTCTACCAAAAGCAACCACTGATCAAATACAGCTTGTTCAAAATTCAGATGCCTGAACATTAACTTGAACAAGGAAGAGAGAGCATATTACACATGTTTCAGACTCATTGCCTTTGATGCTTTTTTTTCATATAGTTTTGATTTTATAATTACTTTTACTCTTTATAAATCGCTTCATGGAGCTGCCCCCTTGTAGTTTTCTCTCTGACTGAATATATTCCAACATCCAATATGCGATCATCAAATGCTGCTTTGTTGAATGATGTTGAAGTAAAACAATAAAAGAAAACTAATGAAGCAGCCGTTGCTCTGCCCAAAGTATGAAATTCCTTTACAAGTCAATATTCACCACGAACCATCTGTTAGTAGTTTTAAAAAGCAATTTTCTAGGGTACAAACTGTTCTTTCTAGACTTGTGTGGGTGTGTGTGCGTGCGTGCGCGCGCATGTGTGTGTGTGTGTGTGTGTGTGAATGTGTGTGTGTGTGTGTGTGTGTGTGTGTCTGTCTGTGTGTGTGTGTGTGCGTTTTGACCATTTTTATTGTTGCTATTATTGTACGTATATTAATGTTTTTATACTTTGTCTTATGCTTTTGATAACCTTAATTTCTCTTCACAATCTTTACTGGGAAGTGCTTTGAGCTGCATTTTAGGTATGAAAGGGGCTATATGAATACAAATTTTTATTCTCACTATGGAGACAGATATCTTTCAAAAAAGGGAAAATTGGTATGAGAAATGCACATCTTCAGTAACCTTTTACACTTTCTTTATTGGGCTGCATGTTAATATAAACCAAGAGCTCCAGTGTGTTTAATCAGGGTATTGAGTTAGAAACCTGGTATTCCAGGGAGACCTCACAACTGTTATTTTAATCCTTTTTGCACATGGTCACATAAAACTCAAGGCAGGAAAAAAACAAAAGCAGTTCAGACTGTCGATCTTTTTGATAAATCCAGACACTTTTTCACGCTCTAAACTAGAAGTGCTTTCATGGCTGCAGTTCTCTCAGGCACACACTGTGTATACTACATCCTGTATGGTCAGAGGGAAACTTAATAATTGAGCAGCTCCTGGTTCACATCACCTGATTTCTCAGAGTAACTTGATTTAATGTGTGCGGGTGAATGTGCAGAAGTGACACAAAACTGGCTTTGTGAAGGAGAGCAGCACTTGTCAGGAGATTTCAAGTGTGTATGTGTGTGTGTGTGTGTGTGTGTGTGTGTGAGAGAGAGATGAAAACAACACCGGACATTTAATTATCAGCATGAATTAATGTACAGTTTTTTCTCAAGCTTTTGCCCTGACCACTCACGCTTCGTCAGCGCGTGAAGCTGATCGCGTTCAAAGTTCAAACTTGGATTTACCTCACATCCTGAAATGTGAGTTGCAACAAACTCTGTTTGCTTTTTTAAGTCACAGTTTTATTCAAATTTTGTGATTTTGTATTTTTGTATTTTTACTCATCCATCCTGCTTTGATGTATCACTTTACCAAAAAAGTTGTTTTGTTACTTCTGGACTTTCTGTGGAGTTTGAGATATGTTAATTCAGAAATGAAAAGTCAGACATCTTTGCTCACCAAGTGGGCTGAAAGTAATTTGAGGAATTTTTATGCAGATTTATAGGTACATTATAAATGCAGTAAAAAAAAAAAAGAAAAGTTTAATCAGATCATGGTACACAAACAGATTTTAGTTGAAGCGTCAGATCTGTAGTCATTCCACATATTTATTAGTGGTATCTAGTTTCATGATGCCTTACCAGAGCAGGTATTATTACTATTATCATACATACAAGACACACAAATATTCTATTTCTTTTTGTTATACCTTTATATGAAGTGGAGTTATGTACTTTACAAAGTGGGTTCAGTTAAGCTGTCGCAGGCTGAAGCAAACAGTGTGTGGAAGCCATGAGGCCTCCTTAGACATGAGAAGCTTGAAGGGATGAGCCGGGTGAGACGGCCAGCCAATATTTTTTGGAGACCTTTACACCCAGTGGTCCTTGTATTGTTTTGTGGGCTGTGTGGGGAGAGACTTTGGCAATATTTCACAGTTCCGATGATCGTGTGCAGTGACTTTAGGTGAGCAGCTTCTGTTCCAAACCAAAACACCCTCTGTAAAGAAGAAGCAGACTGTGATGACTGATCTCCATTTTAAATTCTCTCTTGTTGATGCCTTGAAAGGACTACTGTATAACGACAACACAACACGTTTATCAGGCATCAGAACATCAACAATGTGCAATCACATTGCCCCAAATTCTGATAACATTGCTCACTGACCTCATCGTCATCCCCTAAAGTGACGGCAGTAATTATGAGATGGCATCAAATTGGTTGGTAAATGAGCTGCATGTGTTCATATTATAATCACAAATACAAGTTTTTATCAGTATGCTTTAATCTGTATTATGTCACTCTTAGATGTAAGTTAAATTGGTTTGTTTGTATTTGCTGGTGGAAATAAATGAAGAAAAAACAGGTGAATAGAAACAAATCGGGAAAAGCAATGACAGATTCTGGATGGAGTGAGATGGACCACAGGCTGGACTGTCGTGTTTGGTGTTTAAAGCCTGACAGCTGCAATCAGAGTGAGGGGTCCTGTTGGTTGATAGTTGATCAATATCCATCAACTCTCACTGAACTCAGCTCCCGTGACTCTATTTTACCAAAAGTGTGGAAGGCGAGGCTGGTAAATGGACATAGATTTTTGGGCGATGTGTTTTCTTGGCTGCCTCAACCTGAGTTGATTTTTTTTTGTAATTGTATTCTGTCAACACAAACACGCAGACTTACAGTTGTTACAGTCAGTGTTAAATGATTTTGCCATTAAAAAAAAGGGAAGGTAAAGAAATTAAATGCGTGTTGTGCTGTGTGAAGTGATTCTGCAGGAACCACAGGGCCGACTGGACGGACACCACACATCCCCAGAACAATGCATCATGGGAAGAGAAAACCCTTTGATTCAATGGCAGAGAACTAAATGAGTGCAAAAGGTTAAACAGACTCGCTCAAATATCGGAAGGCCGCAGGCATCAAAGCAGACAACAAAGTAAAAAACACTCAAAAAGGACTGAGGGAGCATTGAGAAATCTGCTCCGGTAAATAGTAAACAGTAAACAGGAGAAAGAAACAGTACACTGTGTAGAAGTGTGAAACATGAGCCTCTTTCCTTTAATGGTCCTTTGGCTAAATATTATTTATCTCTTTTATCTCTATTTTAATTTATCTCTCATTACACCTCAAATAAAATCATTTTATAAAATGTTTTTTAAATCGTCGGTCTTTTAGTGAAAGAGCAGACAAGACTCTCTGCAGCTGTTTGCTGCTCTCCCAGCATGCTCACATTCACGAGTTAGAAGTATATTTATATATATATAAGAGTTTAATCAAGTTATATGACGTATAAGACATTTTAGATGTGCCCTGATCATGGTTTTACTACAAATGATTTTAGGAGTGGAATTTTTAGAGAGGCAAGCTATCCAAACGATGAGACTTTCCTTTCTGAACATCAACCTCATGGGAATTTTTTCATTTATTTATTTCTTTTGGGTTGTTGCTACTCTTGATGCAGATTTAGACAAGGCATGCATAAACAAAATGAGATGAAATCTGCAGCACTGGAATGAAGTTCAACTGTTGAATGAAAACACCAACAACAAAATACCAGTCAACGGATGAGGAAGACCACAATGCAATGTGAGGAATGCAGGAAGAGAAAGAATTTTTTCCCCCCACTTTGTGTAGTTCACTAATATGTGTGGGATATTTAATCATGACGACTACACAAATCACAGTTTCAGAAATGCTTGAATCTATGAAAGGAGGAAGATACAAGGCGCCAGAGATCATGTTTTCAACACAGATCTCATTCTACTCACGCTTTTCCTCGCGCAAACTAATGAGCTCAGTTGAGATAATGTTGGTTTTGTCTGGAAAATGGATGCAAGCATAAAACCAGCAGCAGGGAGATGAATAGAAATTCATCTGTCAGGTTGGACGGTCTCCAGCAGCCTTCAGACATGCATTCACGCACGCACGCACATGGTGTGAAACTGAAAATGCAAAATCTTCATATTCAGAGAGAGAGAGAGGGGGAGGAGCAAGTGCCACAGAACTGAGAAGCTACACAAACACATCCTTTTGACCTCATTATGGCAGGCTTCTACTTGTTACAATTCCCAAACCAGGGGATTCAGGTGTTGTATAGTAATTTCAACTATGCAACTTATGACAAGGCACTTTTTAAAGGAGCTGAGCCGAACATATAGGGTCTCTGTTCAACATCATGCATGGATTCTCTTTTAATCTGCATCCTACTGGTTTGTATCTGGACCAAAAATATCAAGATCAGGCATCATTGAGTTAAAAAAAAAACCAACCAAAAAAAAAAATTAAAAATCAGGATCTGACTTTTGAAGCATGCACTCTTAACTCGCTGAATAGGCCTTGTCTTCTCGAAGCCATAGGACACGTCTTTCTCGAAAAAGGGTCAAAATGCTCTTCATCAGACCACACAACAGTTTTCTGCTTTCCTCTTGGGTAATCTTAAATCATCTCAGGCCACCTGAAGAGAGCAGTAATTCTGGATTTTGTTTGTTTAAAGGCTTGGCTTCACATTATGAAGATTTGAGTTGTATTTGTTGTACGTTGTCACCCAGTGATAACGTAGCTGCACAGATGACAGTTTCATGCGCGTGCCTCATTTCCACTACAAAAACCTCGTCTGTGTTTCATCAAGTGTATTTGTGGAATGATCCGCAGAACTTTTCCACTCTTGTTTTGTCCCTTTTCAATAGGTTTCAAATTTGCTATGGCCATTGAATTTAAAAACACACCTCTTTTTTTTTTTTTTTTTGTTTTTGTTTTTGAAGTGCAGTATTTTTTATGTTCAATACTAATTAAAAATCGAAACACAAAAGGACTTGCAGATCAAAGAGCCATATTCTCAGTTGTATATCATTGATTCAAAAAACATTTTTTTTTTTTTTTTTCTGTCTGAATGATTCAGTCTGTGAATGGGGTCGTTAATGGGCTGCTGCAGTGCTTGATGACGGCCGTTTAAATCATACATGTTTCAACAAGATCACGTCTAAAGGCTCCCACAGATTGCAAGCTCTCGTAGGTTTAGAACAGCAGGAAGAGCATCCGTCATGAATATAAAACCAAAGGAAACAAAACAAACACAATTTAAAAATGGCAAACCAAGCCGTATGTGCATATTGCAGTGTATTTCTGTGGCAACCTCTTAAAAAAAAGAGGGAACAGTCCCATAGATACTTCTCCTTATAAGTTTGTGATACACTAAACTGTGTGATGTGGATTTTAGAAACTTGAGTATGGCAGTAATTTTGATTTTGATTTGGATGTTGCTCTTCACTGAAAAACCAGGAGCCAAGATTTACAGTACATCATCCTTTTAAGCCACCACAAGATGAAGTTCTCATATCACATTTATGTGCAGGGAAATAGCTCCAGAAAAAGAAGTAAATGAAGAATATTGAAGTGGTCCAGCTTTGTACCATCCAGGGAATTTCCAAACTTGTTCTTCAGATGCGTTGTGATCTTCACATATCACCTTTTGCTGCAGTATGTTGTAGCTGCAGTCACACAGTGGAATGTTGTGAAATTACAAGGTGTATATCTCCTTCAAGTCATGCAAATTACCGGGACCAAGACAGTGGAATACTAATTAAAGCAGATATATAGATACCAATTGAATATATTGAAAGTGGATAATCTTAAATAAATTTAAGAAGGCACAAAATCTTTCCTTAAGATCCAGCCTTTTCATTCTAGGTTTGGACAGTGTCTACCTTTTTCTCTCTCTACAGAGCTCAAACTATAAATCCCTCTACGCTTCACTCACAGTCTGTAGTTATTAACTTTTGTATTTGCTCGTGTTCAGACAGGGTGAGGTACACTCTTTTTCAAAGCATGCCCTGAACACACGAATCCTCACCTGATGGAACTATGAACTGAAAGCAAGTCTGAACAGATCTCAGTGAGCTGTAATCAGGTGGAGCTGTCCTTGAGGGGACTGAGATGCTGCTGAGAAGACGCCGACATGTGGACACGTCCCAGAGTTAATGTTTGTGGCTATATGTTGTTTTGTTTTAGTTTTTTTGCTCTAGATATTTTATTCATTTATGCAGTGAGATTCAAATAGGGTGAATGAAAACACACCTTCCAACTGATTGGAGCTGTGCAGTATGGATCATTTCCCCAAATGATTTAATCTGAGCTGCCTGTTTTCCAAAGCTTTGGTTACAGCTGCAGGAAAAGGGGAAAAAAAAAAAAAGACTGGTGTGTTTAAGCAGGCTGTGTGTATTCTACTGAGGAAAGCAGATCAGCAACACACACACACACAAATCTAGCTCTGGGCTGGTGTCAAATGTTGGAAGCACTGAATAAATTTGATCAGTTGTTTGGGAACCATGAATGTCAGAAAGGCATAAGAATATGCAAATTTCATGATAGTCCATCTGGTTGTTGATTTTTGTCCAGACTGAAAGATTGAAAGTGTTGTTGCTGTTTGTGCTACTAGTTACTCAGTTGATTATTTATCTGTTTATGTATTTAGTTATTTATTTATTTCATGTGTTACTATTTTCTTTACTCTTGGTTTTTTATATCTTCATCTCATGTGATTTTACTGTTTTGTTGTCTTTTAATGTTATTTCCATTGGTAGATTTGATTTGATATTGTTCGTCATAGTTTACATCTTTGATTGTTTTCAGACATTGTCATGTCAATCCTTTATC
>OMNM01037400.1:20029-32576 GCA_900302745.1 Parablennius parvicornis | reverse complement strand
CCCCCCCCCCCCCCCCGTCCTCAAAAATAAACAAAAAACAAAACAAAACAAAACAAAAAATAAACATTGAGGTGGTGAAGTGGTCAGCGCTCCTGCTTCACTTTAAGGAAATCCCTGGTTTGAAGCCTTTCTGTGAGAAGTCTTTATCCTTCTTGTGTCCTTGCATGTCTGATAACTTTCAGTGAGTGGTTGTCTTTAGTACATGTTGTGTGTTTACCATTAGATATTGATAATAGCAACGAGCACCTGTATTGTTGGCAGAACGTACACTTACGATATGTTGATTTCTCATTGATAAGTAAGGCGATGTGACCTGTAGTAAGTAGCTGTAGAGGCTGGAGTAGTGGTGGAGGGTTTTATTAGCATGGGCAAATTAAATTCTGGTAGTTCCTCATCTTCAGAAGAGACAATGCCTGGCAAACCTCCTGTGATCTTTGCTCCCAAGGTTAGGAGCTACTGCTGCACAGCATCACAAATTAAGTATTAATACTGACAAATAATGTACACTGTCGAAACCTTGGACCATCCTTTTCCTAAAACAATGTGATTACATTGACTTTTATTAGTGTTTTATATAAAATGGCATATAGCAACAATAACCGAACTGTATGAAATTGAGAGGCAAAAATGTCACTTTCTATGGCAATCAGCTTACCAGTGTGAACCATGATGGACTTTTCTCTTTTCTAGTTTTCATATGAGTGAAAAATAGGGAAGCAAGATGACCAGCTGACTGGTCACCACTGTGGATCCATGAGCAAAGATTCTCAATGCTCAACTGCTCAGTTCTGATGAAGAACAGGCTTTGAGGATATAATCTGTGCCATGTCAATCATGGCCATCGGTTGATCAGCTGTGCTAACCAGAGACGGAAGCAACACAAGCCAACTGTTACTGCTATCACAAGCTTGTCATACCTGACTGAATGGCATGGGTAATAGAAGATGATGTATGTAGAGTTGGAGTACAATGTGGACAGATTGTCGATATATCAGTTTAAAAAGCACATCAATTCAGTTTTTGAACATGAAACAAAGAATAAACTAAGTATATGAATAAACACTACCTTTTGAAAGTTGTATATAATCTGCAGACAAGTGGATGCTTTCTTTTAGTGAATACATTTATTTTCAGGCAAAGACAGATTTTGCTTTAGTGTACTTAGTATTTTATTTGTCAGAATGCCAAAAACTCTATTCACACTTTTGTTCTCTAACCATGTAGCCAGTTTCTAGAAATAGACATTTTCATGTATGACCTGCACTTTAAAGGAAATTTTTAAGTAGACAATATGAACAAATGATCTCATAATTAGCAGAATAATAGAACCTTGTCAATTTAAAGGACAGCCTGTCTCTAAAATCATAACAAGGTTTATGTATCTGATTTGCTAATGTAATAAAATGACACAATTTGTTGCCAAAACATTGTTAATCAAGTTGATCCCATTAAAACTGTCCAAGTCCTGATGAAGCAAATACTCTCCAATCAAAATAATGGATTTTTATCTTATATTGGCTGAGCTTGCTTCTTAATTAACAACATGAAATGCCAGAGAGAAATACATCACATTTGATGTTTTAGGTGAACTCTACGAAACAACTCAGACGCACAGTGTTGCAATAAACAGCGAAAACATAGAAACCCCGGGATGATTTCTGAATAAAACTTCCTATGGGGCTTGTCTTATGTACTGGCTAAATGTAGTACAGATTTTTATGCACTATAAAAAGGATACAATGTACCTTTGTATTTGAATGTCCAATGACAAAATAGATCAAAAGACAATTTGTATGTACTGACCTTGTAAAGATATGCAGACATTTAATTTGATGCATCATAAGATGATACATTAAACATTAATCTCCACTTATTTACATACCTGATAATCTAACTCAATTATTCAACATCCAGTGCTCTATGACTTACTCTCACTACAAAGTATGTTGCCTAGAGCTTTTTCATAGGTCATCAAACATGAGCTCTACCTCTGTTTATTCATGCAAATCGTATCTCAATTCACACAGTTTAATATCACACTGTGCAGGGTTGAGAACAAAGGCAGGAACAAAGGTTAATATAGAAGCTTGTGCTCAAAACTAAACATAGAAATCCATTCCTGTGGGTTTTAATGAAACGAAAAGGGAAGAAAAAAAAAGGTGATCGTGGAACTCAAGAGGTTACCAAGATAATATTCAGAAGGGGCACAGGAGAGTGTCATAAATGAATTGTGTGTATAGGAAAAGTGAGAACAAAGCAGAACGGCTCTACCGAATTTAGGGAGAAAAACGATGCGGCTCAGGCGCTGAATTAAACATGGTCTCTGTGCACCAAACAATATCCATTCACATGCACATCCACAAAACCACAGCTGACTGTTGCTTGGGTGATGTTGTCTTTATTTACACAATTCCTCATCTCATTTCCCCTCGCCCTCATCAGTAGGTAGGCAGCATTGCTGGCTGCCACGCTGCTCATTAACATTCCCATCTATCCTCTTCCAGCGTTGGTCCAATCTGTGGCCCTGTAGCTGTGATCTGATTCAGAAACTGGCACATTAGTGTGGGAAGGCAATTAATCACACCACTTAACAGGCAAGATGCGGTAGATGAGCACAAGGTGTAGGTCTCCATGTTACAGCGATGGGTGAATAGATAATTCACAAGTGTGATGTACTGCCTCTCGTTGGGCTGAGACTGTCGGTGATGGCGGCCATGTTACCCATCGCTCTAACAAAAACGTTCGCTTTGCAATGCGGGCGGGTTTTATAAAGTTCTGCAAACAATTCTTGATCAAATTACCTTTAGTTTTAACAGACTTGTTTCAATGATGTGGATGTATTTTCATGAACCCCAACTGTGTTTTGCCTTGAAGCAGGTGTTCTCTGGGAAGTTTACTTTTGGAGTAATAAACAGTGACAACTTAGCTTTAGCAATGTGCGTGCTGCTGAGTTCTTTGGACAGTCCCCCCCCCCCAAAAAAATAAATAAAATAAAAAAAATAAAAGGGGCATGGTGCTTCTTGGAGGCCACTTCTGAGTAAAGGGGTTTGACAGCAAGCACAGCTTGAAAGTCTAATGTACGCCTACTCAAGATTCATGAGGGTTATGTCAAACACAAGCAGTCCTCTATGCAATTGTAAATGAGTTCCCTGAATGTTACCTTGTCTAATGTAAAATATTATACAGATTTATTTATTTTTCATTCAAAACAAGTAAACGAACTAACCTTTCAACTTTTTTTGCTGGAGAAGGTTTTGACCTCTGCCTTGTACTGTCAAAATCACACACAATAAAGTTGGGAATGTATAACCTTTTGCCTGCAGGTTTACTTATATATACACAATACAACACACAAGAGGACCTATGACTTCAAAGTCTTTACAAATCAACAGTAGGGTTCAAAAAGGCAGAGTTGATATACGTAACCTTGGTTTCTGTACAACACAAAACAACTTTCCAATGTGACTGTTTTACGTAATGTCAATTATTAGTAGGCAGGTAGTGAACAGCTGCGTTCCAACGTATAGAGCGCAGGCCTCACCTATTTCTTTGCTTTCACTATGGGATGTTAGTTAAAGTGCAGAGGGCACAAATCCAGAGACAACCTAGGAAATTTGGCAGTGGTAATAAATAAATAATGTCATGAATAAAAAATAAAGGGAAGGGAATATCTAACCTCTTGACATGGTACAGCATACACAATGTTCAACTTATCAGAGCCTCCTGCTGTGCTGTCACTGTCCATGGACATAAGCAAGAGACGGGAGGGCAAAGGTCAACGCAAACTACACGGCTGGATTAAAAGAGCGTAGAAAGACTTTAGATCATCCATGCACCGTCATAGAGAATGTCACATTCAGAAAAAAAAGAAAAGAAAAAAAAAAGCACTGTAGGCACTGTAACAAAGGGATGGGGGAGGAAGAAGCCAAGAAAGAGGATGTTTGAGGGGCATCATAACGCATTTAGCAATGCTACCACATAAACCAGCATTCATGATGTGTACGTTTATCGAACAAGAAAACCAGAAAAAGATAAACAATCCCATAGGTGACCATTTTACAGGAGCTTTTTTTAATTTAAAAGGTTTCATGGAATGGGTTTCTGTGGGATTGTTGGGTCTAACATTATGCTCATGGGAGCATGAGGTTCCTCATTTTGCATAAATATATGTGGTACTTTTTCAGAATTGTAAAAAAAATATGTGACGATTGTCTTGATTGAGCTGCAAACTCATGGAAACAACTACCGATGACTGGTAATCAAACTTTTTAGATTAACCAGGAAACAAAATGCTACTTCCAGGATTGTGTGTGTAGTGCTTCAGACATGCTAAGGCAACCATGATGCACAAGCTTGGATCTCCACCAAGGCTGTTTCCTGCTGTATGACCAACTGGTGAAACAATAAAGTTATTACTTGACTGATGAGACTGTTGTGCTGACTGGCATCTCTGGCTATGCAAGACCGAGACTGAGGCAATTTTCTTCCTCCTGCGGTTTCTCGGGATCTACACTCTCATTTTCAAACCATCTGGATGTTTTTCTGTGAAACTACTTCATTTCTAACAAACCATTTAGATAATATACGCTGAACAGACACAAAAATGACACTATCAATATGGAAATAACTTTTTGAAAGTATTCTCCATGAAGAGGTTTTTTTTGATAGTGTTGTTCACCTACAGCACCGGGAGACTGTCAAACACAATAACATTATAATACTGTGCCAAAAACTTAAAAGCAAACTACACTGGCACTATTGTACTATTGTATACAGAGTAGAAAAGAAAAATAAGAAATGATTTCTGCAACTTGTTTACAAGAATTTCTTTTTTTCGCCCCCCAGTGAAATTGTTAAGTAAATCCAAACACACAGAGTCCAACTGAAACTGTGATTTTATTATGTGTGTACATCTGATTGGCATCACCAGTCAACATATCAGCAATTTAATTTACTAAAAGACTTGTTTTGGTATTATTTTGCATTTGCTGTTTTTGTAAAGCACTTTCAGCATCCTTGTTTGCAGAAATGTGCTATAGACATACGTTTAATTTGCCCTGACTGGTAATACGTTTTTTTTGGAGATCAAATTTATTAAGCGCTTCATGTAACAGAAAGGAAAGTGGATTCATAAAAGGAGTGTGGTGATGTAGTATTACACGGGGTCATTTGACACCAGTTTATTGTCATTCACCATCGTTTCTGAGGTGTCAAAAAGTGAACTGTTAATAATCAAGCTTTTAGGAGTACAAATAAGTATGGCCTACTTACTTTTAGTGAAATTCTAAAAGTGTACAACAGTTATATGAGCAACATTAACAATATTTTCGACATAACTTTTCACAGGATAGACATAACCTGATAGCCTGCGTACAGAGATATGGTTTATTTTTTGTGACGAAAATGACCACAATTCCAGAAATTCAATGCACGTTGATGCATAGTAACATCAATCATGAGTGCAAATCATCATTTTTTTTCACTTAAATAAATCAATACAAAATAATATTTCCTAGTCTTGTGCAGCCTGTAGTAATTCTAAATAATGGCACAAATGCACAAATGAAAAACGTCAACAATTTTGATTGATTTCTATGCCACAGTAAATTACCTACTGATAAGAATCTGTGGGACTGGCAAGATCAAAAATAAATAAATCAATCAAAACTACAATAAACTAAATGTGCAACTTAAACTAACACCTGTAAAATGTAAACCAGCAACTATAATGATAACAGTGCTTTGACAGAAATGTTTGGACAATAGTTCTAATAATACGACCAAAATCTGACGCAACATTAAAAAAAGTTTTATTTATCAATAATAGGACGGTGTGTAAAGCGATAACTACAGAGTCAGGTGTAGCAGATGTAATCCTAAATATTGACTTTATTGCTTCTTCATGATGAAAATGTTAAAAAAGACTTTTTGTCTCTCTGACTCTGAATGTTCCTTCAATGCAATCACTTGGCATTCTGTCACTGTTAACAAAGACTAAGATATTACTACTTCACAGCATCACTCCCTGATCCTACTGCAGCAGTTTGCTCGTTGTTTTAGAGGAAACAGAAAGATCTGGTGATAGACGGTCATGTTGCTTTGCATGGACCCTTTATTCAAGCCGGGTCTGCACATCCATGACTGCGCAAGATACGGAGAGGTTAGATCTTTAAAGTGTAAATGAACCCGGCGGACCTCCACAGCTCATCACAATTCTGATGGCGTGAAGGAAACCCATGAAATATGTATGCCTTACTTGTTGATGTTGCAGAGGAACCCTTGGAAATATCAACCCATTAGGGCCTTACTGTCAAACAAATCAGAGTGTATGCACCTATGTGTCTGGAGGCAAGGACATGTTTCTGTTGTGCATTATGACGAGCAAGTAATTTCACCTGGATCTATAGAGGTGTACAGCTTCCAGTCAAATATTATTTTCTATAGCTCGTATTTACTCTGCGTGCTAACCTCAATTATTGTTTTGTTACCACACACAGCACCATATTGATCAATTGAGCATTTCACAGAATTCAATTGTGCTGCCATCATCTACATGTTGTAATTACTTTTCACATTTTTTATTCACAGTATGGCTACTTACTAAAAATGTATGAATGAGCTCTGTACATATTCTATATATACAATAGGACAGAAGGGAATGCCATATGCCTATATACAATATAATTTACAGCACTTCCAAGTATTTCTGTTACTGTGCATAAGGTAAGGAATGGGTCACTGCATTTATATTCACATTCATTTGCTCTTTTTTCACATTTTGTAGAGTATGAAGGTATAACTTTGGTAATATTGTAATGGAGGACAGAGTTAATGAGTAGGTCAATCAGTCAGTTTTGGTGTCACATCATACTTGTGATTAAAGTTATAATGATAATCAATAAATAAAAAATATCCTTCAACTAACCCTATTTCACATAAAATTGTTTTGAAATTCTTGAATAACTCCTGAGACTCTCGTGTTTTGTATGGACATTTCAATGCAAATAGTTTTTCCACTCAGCTGAGCTATTATAGTCAAGGAAACAAAAGAAGGAAAAAAATTATGTAGGACATTCTTTAAATCCAATAAAAATGTTGCATTGCAAATGAGAAACTTAGGATGTAAAAAGGAAACCAAATGTAAAATCGTTTGATGAATGTCTTTGTTGAAAAGAGCAATTTATATGTATTTCTTTGATTTGACTGAAAATCACTGACTTGTAATTTTTTTCAAAAGTTTTAAACACTTAAGAACGTCACATGAAATAACAAAAACAGAAGTTGATTTATGACAACTTCATTCAGAATAAAATATCTTTCATGACTTTCTCTCTGGTTACAATGAATCATAATCATTTCAGAGTGTAAAGTTATGTTGTTGACGTTTGGTCCTCATCTGAAATTCCAAATTCAACTTCTCTC
The DNA here is from genome assembly GCA_900302745.1 of Parablennius parvicornis. Lineage (NCBI taxonomy): Eukaryota > Metazoa > Chordata > Actinopteri > Blenniiformes > Blenniidae > Parablennius > Parablennius parvicornis. The sequence goes on along the minus strand of OMNM01037400.1, from coordinate 25,154 downwards.
TCAGCCAGCAGAGAGTGAGAGCGGAGACAGTGCCTCGCCTTTCTTTTGTTTGTGCCGCTTTTCACCAGAGAATGGAAGTGGATGTACCAACCCACAAGTTTGAGCTGATGACAAACTTCAAACTAATCAAAACACAATGCACACTCACAACCGCTCCCCGCATGGACGCACACACACACACAGACACACTAATGCGTATAAACATACATCTCAGCTGCCATCTCTGCACTTGGAGTTTTTGAGTATTCTGTTCAAGGCCAGACACCTTGTTGGAATTCAGGAGGGAAACTCTTATCGAAAAGAGATTGAAAGCATGCTGATAGACACCTTGGAAGGGTAGAAAAACATTTTAGATTGTCATAAGCCATGTGGCCAGACATACACGTTGTACCACATGAACTATGTTTTCTTTGCAGTAACTAGAATTAAAAAAAAAAAAAAAAAAAAAAATACGGAGAAATACAATTTTTTTTTAATCTTTAAAAGCCTTAGAAAAAAAATAGGATAAAAAATACTCCATGAAAATATAATTTTCCATAACACAAACCACGTCTCCAGAGTGCAGTTATGGTGCAATTTCAGATATACAGTCGGAGTATTTACAAGGCGGAGTAATTTATGGTTCCCTGGATTACGTAGCCCAAACAGCCTCAAGATGTTGCTGCAGCGTTGTGAAATTAAGTATCTATATTCTATATATAGCAATAATTACCATTACCAATAGCTTCTATTTCGTCAGCGTTATTTACATTAGACATCCATTAATGAATAGAAATGAGAGACTCCAGAATTAAAAAGCCTTCAGACGTTGTGGAGAATATATTATATGCCATGTTTCAAACCAGATTTTAAAACTGAAACCTTGTTTGTCATGGACTTACGTTGACACTAACATTCCCTTTCAGTCATGTTCGAAGCAGATTCCCTTAAAAAAAAAAAAAAAAAAAAAAAGACAGAAAGAAAAAAAAAAAAGACTATATTTGAGAGTGTTTCATACCTATCTATATTTGTATTTCTCAGTGAGGAAACAATTGCATCAGATCCTGTTTTCGAGCACAGCATGTGGCGGAGAAACATTTCCAGTCTGTCAGCTGCAGATTTGAGAAGTGGTGAATTGCAATGATATCGTCAGATTGTTTTGCCTCCTCATTACCGCATTATGTTCAAATGAAACGGAGATTTTGTTGTTTAGATGGACGCCCAAAATGCCAGAGAGGGCAACGTGCAGTGTCAGTGACCGCAGGCTTTCCTTTTGAAACTGCGTTACACTGTTAGTGATGTATTTATATTGAAAGCCTACTGCCAGGGGATACCCATTAAAAAGTGAGTGTATCATAAACTATACAGCACTTCTCATCATGTACATAATATGATGACTGTAAACATATTTGAAGGCACATAAATAACTCGGATGATTGGAATATGAACAAAGAAAGACAGCTCCTTCATCTCTGGATCTACTGCAATTAATTACTGTTATTTAATCTCAAACACAGCGGTTCTGTGGAGTGATTGGAAAAAAAAAAATGCTGTACACATTAAGTACCAGCATCAGGTCAGAGCAAAGGTAGAGCATGACCAGGTAGAACAAATAGTACCAGTTGAGTGATTTGATGTCTCAGTGGGATCATTTTGTTCCTTCGAGAGAAGCCTCTCATTTTGGCAGTTTAAGATAAGATTTCATTCATCCCATGTGGGGAGATTCGATCATTACTGCAGCTCTATATTGCGCAAAGATAAGATAACAAGAATATTGAAAAATGATAATTAAAATATTATGAATATAAAAAAAATACACTAAGAATTTACAATAAAAAGACACACCATTATCAACATCATGATGAATTAAAAATAAAAAAAAAAACATAAAAAGATTGCAGACTGTGACTACTAAAATGTGGATTTTTACAGTGTTTATATTAGATTGTGTTGGAGGGCCCAGAGCAGCACAAAATCAAGTTGCATCAATAAAAACAAACATGCTAAAAAAACAAAAAAGACCCAAAACTTTTGACCTCACATGATTTAGGAGGATTCTGTATTTGGATCTGCTGGATAACAGAACTGAACAGTTTTCCATGTTCTCCCTGTGCATGGTTTCACCATCATAATTCCACAGTCCAAATTTACAGCTGTTGGGTCAATTTCATTATCTGACTTGTCTTTTAAATATGTTTTGAAAACACTGATTGTAATTTCAAAAATGATTTATATTCTGTGTTAGTCTGCATCAATTGTTAACTGCTTTTTAATATATTCACTTTTGTAATTTCAGAATGGATTGGATGTAGATGTGTGCATCTTGCATTTACCTGCAATTGACTGGAATAGTCAGTGCCTTTCCTTTGATAAAAGGTGGGATTGAAGATGGACAAAAAAAAAAAACCGATTTGGAAGTTTAGTCAGCCTAAGAATTTCTTAACCTAATATGGTGCAATGACTTCTTAAAAAAAAAAAAAAAAAAAAAAAAAAAAAAAAAAAAAAGTATACGTCTGATGATTATTGTTTTTACCTCATGGTTTTGTGTCAATGTTTTGATAGCTTTTTATATGCTAAAGAAAATGAGCAAGTTGCGGTGGCACACTGACATTGCGGCCAAGGCAAAAGTTTGCCTGAATCACTGCTGCGGGTCACACCTGCTGCAGAGGATGCTGCTTTAAAATAGAACAAGAAGAGGCAGTTTTATCAGTCACATTAGTGTACTAGTCTCTTACTCCCAATGATAAGGTATGATAATGGATTCCAACTAATTCCACTGGGATGCACTACTTCCAGCCAGAAAATACCTGAGTGGTACATGTGTTCCCTCTGCACATTACCCACGGCTATACTTTACACTCTGTTCAGTGGTTAGCAACCTGTGGTGTATACAACAGGAGTCCCCCTGCACATGTGCAGGGAAAGTCCTATATAATGAAATGCATTATAATAAAGATTCCCACTGCTATTTAAATAACATATACTTAGAACTGTGAATCCATTAGACAAACTTTACTGATTAATCGCAACTCTGACTCAAACTAATTATTATTAATTGCACAATTTATGAAGTTTTTATTAACACACAATACACCAAACACAGCGGCTTGCAGAAGTATTCATACTCCTTGAACTTTTCTGCATTTTGCGACATTACAACCACAAATATAAATCAATTTTATGGGGAAATTATGTGATAGGCTAAAACAATGTGTCACTTGATTGTGAAGTGGAATTGAACTGAAAGATGATTTTCAATTTTTTTCATTAAATTTTAGAGTGCAAAAGTATCCATATCCTCTGAGTCAATACTTTGTCGAGCCACCTTTAGCTGCAATCACAGCTGCAAGTCTTTTCGGGGTCTGTCTCTACCTGCTTCACACATCCAGAGACTGAAACTTTTGCTCATTCTTCTTTGCAAACTGGCTCAAGCTCAGTCAGGTTGGATGGAGAGCGTCTGTGAACAGCAATTTTCAAGTAATGCCAAAGATTTTCAGTTGGATGAAGGTCTGGACTTTGACTTGACCCCTTTAAAAACATTAAAACATATTTTCATCTGAACCTTTCCATGTACCTGTATTTGTAGGGCTGCTGTCCAGCTAGAAGGCCACAGTATCAAATCTTTTGCAGATTCTGATATTGCCTTGTTTTATGATTCATCCATGTTTCATCAACTCTGAGTAGCCTCCCTGTCCCTCCTGAAGAAAAGCATTCCCGTAGCATGATGCTGGCAACACCATCTTTTTAAGTGGGGGTGGTGTGTTCAAAGTGATGTACAGTACTGCTACTACTTGTCTGCCACACAGTATTTTGCACTAAGTGCAAAAAGTTCGATTGTGGTCTCATCTCACCAGAGCACCTTCTTCCACATGTTTGCTGTGTCCCAATCATGGCATATGGCAAACAGGACTTCTTAAGGCTGTGTTTCAATGAAGGCTTTCATCTTGTCTGGTTTCGATGAGGGCCTGATCTGTGGCGTGTAGTTGTCCTGTGGACAGATTGTCACCGTGGGCCTCTGAGCTGCTCCACTGATCAATGATCTCCTTGCCCAGTCTGTCAGTTTAGGTGGATGGCCATGTCTTGGTCTGCAGTTGTGCCATATTATTTCCACTTCAGGAAGATCGATTAGACAGTGATCTGTGAGATGTTCACAGCTTTGGATATTTGTAATAATTTATAATTGAACCGTGCTCTAAAGTTCTCCACGACTGTATCTCGGACCTGTTTGGTATGTTGCCGTTTGTACACAAATGTTCTCTGATGAATGTATGAGACCTTCACAGAATGACTAGATGCACACATAGGTTAGATTGAACACAGGTAGACTCTATTTATTAATAAGTTGACTAGATTATTTTTGGAGGCATCAGAGTAAAAAGAAATGAATACTTTTGAAAACCATGTCTCATTCACAAATCAAATCACATAAAATCCCTAAAAACAAACACATTTACTTGCTGTAATGTGACAAAATGTGGAAAAGTGGTATGGATAGTGTTGTAAGCAACAGTAGCTCTTTACTTTTGGACTTGCACATCTTTAAAAAGCCACGAGTATCATTTTGAACTTTTAAGGTTACTGCAAGTCACTGATGATAATCATTACAGAACAAAATGGATTCACAAAGGAAAACAAAAAAATAAAACAAAATAAATAAATAATTAAATAAAACAAGCACCAATCTTCACTTAATTCATATTGAGAACGTGTGGTGCATGGGAACTAGAGAGTTCTGCAAAGTCAAAAGCCCAATTCTTTAGTTGAGTGCCCCCAAAAACCTCCTTCCTCATCTTCAGACGTCATTAAACAAAAGAACAGAATGGGGAGTCTTCTGTTATTGCATTCTGCAGGGATAATTAGACATGAGAATAAACTAGGAGGAATGACACAGCTCAGTTAGCAAATAAAAGGAAGGAGGGAGGGTACAGTCGGGTCTCGGGCTGCTTTAGTATTTAATATTTATAATTGCACTGAAACAGATTTGGCTGCACCCCACCATCCGACCCCCCACCCCCAGGCGCTGTGACAATGCATTCACTCCAACTGCAGTGACTTCACCCTCTTTACAAAAGATGCTGTGGATGTTGTGGCCTGTAGGGGGCAATTTAGTCGCATGACACTGCTTGTACTGAAGGGATATTGTGTG
>OMNM01037400.1:0-11437 GCA_900302745.1 Parablennius parvicornis | reverse complement strand
AAAAAAAAAAAAAAAAAAAAATCAACAAAGGCTTTAGTCCTTGGAAAAGAAAAGCAGAGTAAACAGGTCATTTTTTTCTGGCAAGAGTGAAAGCAGGAATAATGAGGAAAAGAGTGAGAGAGAGGAACAGTGATGACTATGATGGGCTGGCTGCCCCACCACTCGCCCATCTCCTCCTCCACGTGTTCCCAACAAGAGAAATAAAATGTCTAAATTTCATCTTAGCGACGACCTTGACTGGCTGAGAGTGGAATTAAATTTCTGTGGGTAAGCGTGGATGTTTGAGGGGCTAGACTGAAACAGATCATGCAGGACATGATTAGAAAACACTGAATAACAGCATGGTGGCCACAATACATAATGAATCAGAACGGGCTCACTGCATGCTCTTGAGAAGATGAAGGTGAAGTAAAGTCTCTTTTTTGCTTTTTTCAATGGGTAATTTGTTTAACTGGAAACTGAAGCAAATACAGAATGTTTAATGTTTTTTTTTTTTTTTTTAAAAAGATCATTTAGTGATTTAAGAAAACAAAGAAGACTAATTGTTGTGCACAATGCATGTTGTCCAAAGCTGGAGGAACAAATTCACAGATGGTTCTGGAACAGCAGCTGCTGTACGAGGATTATCAACAATTCAGTTACATCTGAGCATGGGAAAATAAATGTGTCTCATGCAGCAGTTTGACTTATACATGGTTTTCCTCTTCATGACTTTTTGACTAGTGTGACTAGTGCAATTAAGGTTGGAGGCAGTTTTAAAAGAGATGGACATCGTCTTTATGGAAAGGAATGAAAGAAAATATACATTCGGACTATTAGTTTAGACAAGCATTGACTTTTCAATAGTTGTATGATGCTCTCTGAGTCAGGGGTTCCCACCCTTGGGCCCTAGTGCTCCTTGGGGGAGGGGTTAGAGAGGAGTTAGTTTCTGAAACCATATTCAGGGCCCGTACCTTCACTTTAACAGAATTTATTTTGATTTAATTTACATGTTAGAAATGGAGAATCAAGAGCAGACTCAATAATTCTTTAGTCTAGTGCTTTCATTTTGAAGGTTCATACTCTTGTATGTTTACAATGTTTCTGCTAATCAGAACATGGCAATCTGGTTCACAGCAGGTTTGTTCCATGATGACTCATGTTTGGTATTTCCATCAGGCCTGCAACTAAAATACAGCTTTTCCACCAGGTTGGTTGATTTTATCAATTTTGTACACTTCTAATTCCCTGTGTGGCATGAGCAGTACACAGGACCTCAACCAGTGCCTGCACTTTTTTTTTTTTATCCCTCTTTTGGCCTTTTCAGCACAAATGTCAACGCATTTAAACAGTGCAAACTGATGGCTTCCATTCATGTTTGTTCTGCTACAAGGACATGCCACACTTTGCATCCCACAGGGTTTGCTGGGTTGTCTTCCACCAGAACTGCAACCCTTACTGACCACTTGTTCCATAAGCTGCTAAGTGTTTGTGCTCATGAGGGTCATGCTGCTGCCTGAATTTCAAGGACTACAGAGATTTTGGGCTGCACCGGAAAATGCATTTACTGTACTGATACATTGGGGGAAAATATCATTCACTAATATTCTGCATTTTGTATTGCCTTATAATTCTATTTCTATTAGACAAAAGTAATTTATATAATACCATACAGGCTCAGTTAAAAAAAAAAAAAGAAATAGAAGATTGAACCTTAATTTTGAAAGTAGAAAATGTCCATTTTTAAGTTTAGAGTAAGTTAAGAGAAAATATTGAGACCGCATTCCCAAAACAATCACACATTGTATGATAATAAGGCATCCAATCTCAAAATGTTTAAAGTCACAAGGTGTCGATTACTGAGCTCGTCATGATTTTGATTCTAACACCACTGTCTTAAGGGCAGCAGGCAACTCCCTTGTCCATCCTGTACTTTCTCTGAAAGTGTAGAGCACCTCAAGTCATCAAGCACAAAGCTGACTCAGACAGACTTTTCATTCCCTGTGATATCTCTTAGGCTCACACTTTTGATGAAACAAACCGGTCCAAAATGGCTGTTTTGCTGAACAAGGACTTACAGCTGTCTCACAGGCAGCAGATTTAGGGTTGCCTGCCCTTCTTCGCTTGTCCGTGTGTGTGTGTGTGTGTGTGTGTGTGTGTGTGTGTGTGTGTGTGTGTGTGTGTGTGTGTGTGTGTGAGTGGGGTCATTCGGTGCGTGGGAATAATGAGGAGCTTCCTGATGAATGATGGAGCTCATCGCACCCTATCCGCCATGTCCACGGGTTTGGGTCCCTCCCTCTCTCCTCCAGTCTTTGGTTTCCATGGCGATGACGTCAAGTTGCACCACCGCTTCAGCCCAGTAGACGCTGTGAGAGGCGGCGCAACAAAATCCCAGCACACCGACTGCAGGAGCCATCATCCTTTGCGTCTCCGCCGCTCCGATTTCTCTCTCCTTCTCGAACATCGCTTCACCGTCTTCTCCAAAATGCGCGAAATTGTGCATTTGCAGGCCGGCCAGTGCGGAAACCAGATTGGAGCAAAGGTAGTATCGCATTTGTATATATATAATTTTTTTTTTTACTTTGGCTAATTGCATTTCTGGAAAAGACGCGTGCAGAATTCCTTGCAAACGTGCCTCTGTGACGCCGAGTGAAACCCTTTTAATCCATCCTGGAATTCTCTGGAAGAAGCTCTGCAACGTGCGTTACATTGAAGATTCAAGTCGCAGACGTTCACCCTCCCTGCAGGGGTCATCCGGCACTCATTTATGCAAGAGACCAAAATTACACAACGTGCAAAAAACAAAAAGAACTGACATGATGTAATCTGTATATGCATTTTTGTCGAATATTGCAAGCAATTATATAACAAGTGGATTGTAATAGTAATAGTGACGTTATTTTCAGAGTGGGCGTAGCCTCCCCTCCCCCTCCTCTTTGCTGACCTATTTTTTTTTTACCTTTAGTTCTTCTTCAAACACTTTTACTGTGGAAAATATTTTATTCTGAGATATTTAAATCTGAGATTTTTTTTATTTATAAAAATCTTTTCTGATTTGAGGTGCTGTTATTTGATTTTCCTTTTCATGCAACACCAAACCACTAGCACTTATCTGATTACACCAATCCGCTTAATTACGACTTAGATTGCATTTTCCTGTACTAGGCTGCACTCATAACCTGCATTCACCCATAACACAGATTTTTAATTATCTATCTATCTATCTATCTATCTATAAGAATTCCTTGCTTAGCTTTGTTCAGCATAATTGTTCTCTTCCTCCATCTCCTTATTTTCTTCGTTAGTTCTGGGAGGTGATCAGTGATGAGCATGGCATTGATCCCACCGGTACTTACCATGGAGACAGCGATCTGCAGCTAGACAGGATCAGCGTCTACTACAATGAGGCCTCAGGTAGGCAGCAGATTCAGCTGTAGCTCACTGCATGCCTCTTTTAACATGTCCCCCTCTCCCGTCCACCCAGCTATGCACAAAATGAATTGTTCTAAACATGCCCGCTTCCTGTCATATGCATTTTTTCTCTGTGGGTTTGTAACAAACAACGCTGTGCGTCCGCTTTGCCCGCTTTTAGGTGGGAAGTATGTGCCCCGTGCCATCTTGGTGGATCTGGAGCCGGGTACGATGGATTCAGTCAGGTCTGGTCCCTTTGGGCAAATCTTCAGACCTGACAACTTCGTCTTTGGTGAGCTGTGTGATTTTACTTGATTTCATTTCTATGATATCTTAACATTTGAAAAGCTATTGAAATCAATCTAATATAAAGCTGGGGACAAAAACGAGAATATTGAAATAACTAGAATAAAACACACTTTTTTGTTTTCGCTACAGGCCAGAGCGGAGCAGGAAACAACTGGGCCAAAGGTCATTACACTGAGGGAGCTGAGCTGGTAGACTCCGTTCTTGATGTGGTGAGGAAAGAGGCGGAGAGCTGCGACTGCCTCCAAGGATTCCAGCTCACTCACTCCCTTGGCGGAGGCACCGGGTCGGGTATGGGCACCCTGCTCATCAGCAAGATCCGCGAGGAGTACCCTGACCGCATCATGAACACCTTCAGTGTGGTGCCTTCACCCAAAGTGTCCGACACGGTGGTGGAGCCCTACAACGCCACCCTCTCCGTCCACCAGCTGGTTGAGAACACAGACGAGACCTACTGCATTGACAATGAAGCTCTCTATGATATCTGCTTCCGCACACTCAAACTCACCACCCCCACCTACGGAGACCTCAACCATCTGGTATCTGCCACCATGAGCGGGGTTACCACCTGTCTTCGCTTCCCGGGCCAGCTCAACGCCGATCTCCGTAAACTAGCCGTCAACATGGTGCCCTTCCCCCGTCTGCACTTCTTCATGCCGGGATTCGCCCCCCTGACCAGCCGTGGCAGTCAGCAGTACCGCGCCCTATCCGTGCCGGAGCTCACACAGCAGATGTTCGACGCCAAGAACATGATGGCCGCCTGCGACCCACGTCACGGCCGCTACCTCACCGTGGCCGCTGTCTTCAGGGGCCGCATGTCCATGAAGGAGGTGGATGAGCAAATGTTGAATGTGCAGAACAAGAACAGCAGCTACTTTGTGGAATGGATCCCCAACAATGTGAAGACCGCCGTCTGTGACATCCCACCGCGCGGCCTCAAGATGGCGGCCACTTTCATCGGCAACAGCACGGCCATCCAGGAGCTGTTCAAACGCATCTCCGAGCAGTTCACCGCCATGTTCCGCCGTAAGGCCTTCCTCCACTGGTACACGGGCGAGGGCATGGATGAGATGGAGTTCACCGAGGCCGAGAGCAACATGAACGACCTGGTGTCCGAGTACCAGCAGTACCAGGACGCCACCGCCGAGGAGGGCGAGTTCGAGGAAGAGGGAGAGGAAGAAGTCGCCTAAATCCTCAGGCAGCCGGGCAAATGTCATTTCACCTCCTTTAGCTCCATCTCTTACACCCCCCCCATCACGAAATAAATAGTCCGCCACACTAATAAACAACCGTCGCCATCTAGATCGCCGCTGTTTGCTCTAGTGTTAGACGTTGGTGTTAACTGGTGCTAGTGACGTTTTTGGTTTAATGGTTTTTGGATGTTGTGAATGCACTGAATCTTTGGTATCCTTTACATCAGCCCTTTCATCGCCTTGCAAAATTCAAACGCAAGTGATTTTAACTGTGAAGCCTTGAAATTAAAGAAGTATTAAAATCTAATTTTTGAAGGCCACCTCGATGCGTCTGAGTTTTTATTGACTTCTTTTATATTAACTTTCATTACTTTTCAAGACCAAACAGATGAGAGTATCCATAATATAAATGTGATTATCCATCCATCATCTACACCTGATTCTGCTAAATGCAGTTTAGAATTGACAATTAACCAAACACACATATCCTCGGACATATAAAGTATCTCGATTCGATTTGATTCTGTTCTATTCTACTCTATTTAGAATGTAAGAGGAAGCTGGAACACTTGAACAGGTACTCCCACATAATAAACATTGTTCATATAAGCAACAAAAAGGAAGTCACCACTAATGTTAATAATCAGTAAAAAAAAGATTGCAAACCCTTCAAGGTCGCCTTCAGCAGAGTGTTTTTTTGGTTCTAGACCCTCGATGAGCAGCATCCTGTGACTCACATATTAAAAATCTAAATCAAGCAGTCTTGAGTGAAAATAGCTACACATACTGCATGACGGGAGTATTTTCCAGTTAAAAAAATGGGCAGTCAGGACATAAGCGGTGCCGTCACTTGAACAAGTACAGGACAGTCCAACAGGAACACTTTATCTTTGGGGAAACTAATACTCTGATAACAGTAGCAATATTTTGAGCTTTTTCAAACATAAAACTAAAGACTAGCACTTCAACTGTTTATAAAAGCCTCAGCAATTTGGTGGGTTTAATCAGTTTGTTTGGCTGTTGTCTGTACTAAGTGTCGACCAATAGGAACGTTTTCTTCAGGACTCTTGAGTCGGTGATGAGCCAAATATGGCCACACACATCCAGAGAGCATGCAGTGTAAAATGGCTAGTGTTGGACAATATCGTAAATCTTTTTAGGGTGTGGAGTTCGCATGTTCTCCAAGTGCATCCATGGGCTTTATCCCAGTCCTTTGGTTTCCTCACACAATTAAAAAACAAGCAATTGAGGCTAAATAGAGAGTCAGCCAAAAGGCTATGGGAGAAAAGTGGAGTACATTTAAAAAAAAAAAAAAAAAGAAATACCCATGACCAGGTGAAAAACACAGACTTCACAAAAAGAAGCCCTTCTCTGGAGTCAAATCAGGGATATTTTCCCAGTGAGGCAGCAGTGCTATCAATATGCAGGTATTTTTCGTTCACATTTTTCCATTTCATTCATATATCCCATCATCCAGTAAGCAATCCATTTCTTCAGGCACTTTAAATAAAATAACCCACTTGTCACTTATCCAACATATATCACAGCAGGAGGTATTTTAGACCTTCTTCTAACATCTTTCAGGTTTTTTCTAAAGCGTATAAGTTAAATTACACAAACATGTTATTATAAATATTTTATTATAAACATGCTGTGAAACTAAAACGTGTGCTTGATCAACAATAATTTACTTGTGATGAAATATTTAAAAAGAGTGAGTTGAAAGTACTGTGATTTCTCAAATAAAATGTAAACAATTCCTTTTTTTTGCTTAGTATTAAGTGAAGTCTTGATTTTTTTTTCTCACCGAGAAAGTTTCATAAAATTTACACCAGTCTATATAGTGAGATAAGATGTTGGATTCAATCCATGTAAAGTATATAACTGCATCCATCTGTTCTGTGTTCATTTGAAATGCAGTGAACTGAAAAGGTAAAAAATTGAGTTTGAGGTATAAGATCAGGTTTTTCAAGTGAAATTGTGATTTCCTAATCGACCGAATCAAATAAGATACAAATACATTATACATTAAGACAAATTACGAAGAATGTATTTCTATTCTAAAAAAAACATCCGTGATGATGAAATACTGCTTCCTCTGTCTCACCCGTCCAGAATCAACATTGAAACCACTAAAGCATAAATGGAGTCACTTTTCCATGGAGTACGATGCAGGTGCAGTTGAGTGCTTGTTAAAGTGGAGCGGTGGGTTTATGCACGACGTTGGAGAGTTTTAGAAATCACTCTCTGTTCTTTTGTCTTCAGTGGACTGCTCAAAAGGTTAAAACTTGTTCAAGTATGCGACCCACCAAATGCAGCCAGTGTCCTTCGCAATTTTTTGTCCCGAATCTCAAATGAGTCTTTCCTCTTTTGGTAACTTAAGTGCATCTGGTGCGGCCATGCTGCATACACCGGACTGCTCCTCAGCACTGGGTCTGTACGTCCCTTCAGTCTGCCTCTTCTTTTTCACCACACAGAACAGCCACACCAGCACAGCGGCGACTATGGCCAGAACACCCAGCGTGACTGTCGGGGCCACGATCGCTGCAATGTTGGGACCCTGAAAGTTATGAACAATAAGAAAGGTACGATTAACAACAATGTTGGATACTTAACATTTTATTCTGCTTGCGATTAAAGTATTTGTCTTACTGTGGTATTACTGGATCTGATGCCATTTTCAAGAATGGTGGAATTTCCTGTTAAAAGATGAAAAAAACAAACATCAGGAATACTTAAAATGACTAATTGACCGAAATGATATATAAGAAATTGGAGAACAACAAATTAATATTATTGTTGTGATTCAAACAGTGTCTAACAAGTGTAACAGTCACAGGCAGTGTGTAAAACCATCCAACTGTCAATGTCAGTAAAATGCTGCTAATTACCCGAGGATACACCCAAAAGAAATCTGAATATAACAAAAAAGTTTTATTTTCCCATAATTAAATTTAGGCAGCACATTTTGTTAAAACATATATATTTTTTAGTATAGTATTTTTTATAGTATTTTCTGGATCCATAAACTGAAATATATTTAATATTCAAGATAATTTCACCTCAATACATTAACTCATAAGTCTTGGAGTCCATACATATCACAATAAGATTTATTTTTAAATCCAATAATCATTTTATTTTGTTAGTATTGAAAGAACTAACAAAAGTTGTCAATAACCAGTGTTTTATAGCTATTTTTAACTGCACCTGTGGGTTTTGGATTTCAGCCTAAATTTACTCTATACAATACTGCTTCACTTAAATTTTAAAATATTAATTTTCTTGATTGTTGTAGACTGTCTGCTGATCAAGTAGTAATGATCACAGGGATTAAAGGGGTACATTGTATCCCCACATGCTATAAAAAGTTTCACACCTTGGTTATGGCTCTACTCTGCTGGTTCTATCGACTCACTCCTACAAATATAAAACATTTCATGATATATTAATAAGAATAGCGCTGAATATGATACTCCCACCAAATACCATGAGCAATGCTCTTCAAACAAACACAAAAACAATATTTGGCTGGAATGCCAAATACAAATGTTTAAGTGTAACATTTTTAAAAAAGAGAATCAATGTCAATGCTAAATTATTTACTTCTTCACTAAATCTGAGTCGACACACCGGGAAACAAAGCAATACAAATTATTTACACTCATGCAGACATTCTACTCAGACACTTCTAAGCTCTTCAGCTATCCTGGCACTACATTTTTGTCACCGGCCGCTTCATCCATGAGCAGCCACGTGATTACTCAGTTACATTGTGAAACTACACTGTAACTAGTTGGGAGAACACAGGAGGAGGAGGAGGAGGAGGAGAAGCTTAGGAATGCAGAGTACTGAAGCTTTACAATCAGCTGAGTTGAACAACTCTCTTTCTTAAAATGTGTGGGAAAAAATACCAAACGTCTGTTGTTATTTGTCTGTGATCGACACTAAAAATAATAAAGCTTCTGAGAAAGTTGAATTGGAAATACTTAAAAAGCCTTTTGCGTCCTTTTCTGAGTCAATCATTCACTTGGGCAAACAGTAAACTTTGCAAGGACAAAAGTGCAACTTGATAACAACAAGCAGAGAGTTTACACGTGCAGGCAGCCATGGTCACAACAGAAAGCAGGAGAACTGTACACAGAGGAAGTGATGATACGTTAAAGACAGAAATAAACAAATACGATTGTTTCTCTCAGTGAAGTGTTTCCAAATAGTTTTTTAAAGTTCTTACAAAACCCTGACAAGTCCATGCATATTTCAGGGGTTTTTTTTGGGAGCTTGTCTTAATGTTTCTAGGTGCTAATCAGTGTGTGTCTGTCTGTGGCTGTGTGTGTGCGCGGCTGTCTGTGTACGTACAGGTGTGGTCGGAGAGGACAGCTCATTTGTATGGGAGTGTTGCGAATGGCGTCTCACTCACCCCACACAGGATTACTGCTCAGTATCAGCAGGAAAACACTCCCAGCCACCACACCAGGTGAGGCCGGCACATCCGGAAACGCTGCCATCTCTGGCCCTCCTTCACCGGCCCCAGTGAGGGGAGACTGTGACCATCAGCTTGGGTCCATTTCAGTGGGTGGCAGCGAGGCTTTATTTCCCTCCCTGAACAGCTGAAGGCACACAATATTATCAGTGATGAGGAGGAGGCAAAACATCATTTTTGAGCTCACATTGTCACCCTTGAAGGCCACTTTAATGTGAGGGTGAGTCAAGCAGCTGAGACCACAACTACTGAGTCACACTGAGCCTGATGTTGAATCACCATTGAACCTGCTCACAGCGCAGGAAAATAATAACACATTAATAGACCTGGGATGCACTTCTTAGTCTACAGTTATAATTCATACACAACATTTCTATAGGTTGTTTATCATAAACTTACATGTCTTTGAACTGGCTTGAGTTCAGATGGAGATCGCAGCAAAGGGAGGAAACATCCAACAGGTTGATTCCTCACGAATAAATGACTTCCGCCTCACCTTGACAAACATCAAACACAGATCTGATTACAGGTGACATCGTAACTCACAAAAAGGGTTTGTTTGTTTTTTTCTGAGAATCTGCTTCAGTGGGTCTTTTAGGTTCCGGCTCCATCCCGAGCTGCACTAGACACTTGGTGTTTTATGTGGAGCGGTTTCTTTCGTTTCGCCCTCAGATCGCCATTGGTCACGTGTGTCAGTGTCGCGTTACAATACCTGAGCACAGTTATCTACCTGCATAGAACAGATCCTCCTTTGTATAGAAGAAAGGCGCACTTTACTCGAGAAAAGCTCTTGTTTTTTTCTCTTTTCTTTCTTCAAATAAATGTCTTAAACTTAATCAATATTGGTCACCTAAAAATTTTTACTCACAGTTGTTTAGTGTGAACTCTCCAGAAGTGATAAACTTCTCGATTGATCTTATTGGGAGTAGTCCATATGTTTGAGTTGCTCCAGCCTGCACAGGTCCAGTGTTGCACTGTTCTTCTCCCTGTCCAGCTCTGATCTGCTCTGCTCTTACCTAGCAACCTGTCTGATGGTGAAGGGGGCGTGAAACAGCGCCTCCACCAGGTTTCATGTTTTGCCATCATGAGAAAGGATATCAACATTCCTGAGATATTTTAAGAATGAATTCGGAGGCCAGCTCGTCCAGTGGGTTCTAATCCTCACCTAATCTCCCTTTCTCAGACCTAGGGCAAAGAAAAAGTAGGCAGCCACAGGACTAATCTCAGATTTTTTTTAATGTGGACAGTGTGGCACTGATGCGTTTCTAATAAGTGAAGTGCATGCTATGGAAAATTACTCACACTCAGCAGGCCCCATGCCAGTCAGGTAATGTAACATTACAAAACTAGAATTTCTTCAGTGATATACAATGTGCTGTCCAAAAACAGCAGGGAGACCACATTCACAGCTTGAGCTAATGACATAGTTGTTCATACCATCCGTTAACCATTTTCTGCTAAAAACCAACAAACAAAGAAACACACATAGCTCCGTCACATCTGAAGAAAGCACAAACAGGTTCCATTTCCCATTTTTTCTGGCATTATTGTATTTTGTAGGTCTTTCATCTTTGTCAGTCACCACTGACTATGATGCATGATGCAGTTTAATCAGATCTGAAGAAGATTTTTGCATGGAACAAAGTCCAAACTTTGAGTAACTCCAGTAGCTTTTGTTTCAAAAGTAGATTCTTAATGGAAACAATCACAGATTTATTGCTGTGCATTTTGGGACACAATCATAGTATTTTTGAGGCTTACAAACTAATTTCGTATGTTTACTAATTTCATCAATTAATACGCTACAACATACACAATCATTAATAGTAAACATGACCTTCCAGATCCATTTCACAACTTTTTCCTCTTATCATTAGACATTCACTCCTATCCAACAAGGAACCCAAAAAATATTTTCATTTATGACTTTGTTGTTACCGCCAAGCATCAACTTTTATCATATTTAGATTCCGTTCCACTTTGGCCCTGTTTAAGCAAACTTATTCAATTATCCTATCCAAATAGTATGATACTTGTTATGTTGGGTGGTTTAAGTGACTGCTTT